>ML287304.1:2141-14032 GCA_005239495.1 Nicotiana undulata
TGTGTTTATATTACTCAGACTGTGATTTATTTTCATTACTACTGAGTTGGCGTACTCATAAAGGCTCCCTGTGCCTCTGTGCATAGATCCAGGTACTAGTTCGCAGCAGTAGCTAACGCAGGTTCGTTAGCAGCAGTCACGGGATTTCGAGGTAGCTGTTCAGCGTCCACAGCTTCTCCATTTCTCTTCCTCATTTAGTATTAGCATTTGATTTAAAGACTTATATTATAGTTTTAGCAGAGTTAGATTTATTTATCCTTAGACGCTCATGGCTTTTGACTCCAGTTCTTGGGAGGTTGTTTAGGTTAATATGGGAACGTTAATACTTAATTATATTAATTATGATGTGGTTTCTTGCTTGTTATTTAATTGTGAACTATTATAATTGAATAAACGTGCAGTAAGGTGATGGTCGGCTAGCCTAGTTCCATGATAGGCGCCATCACGGCCTGTTAGGATTTGGGGTCGTGACACATACTATTGATGAGTGTCGTACTCTGAAGGATAAGATTCAGACACTAATTGACACTAAAGTCATACATGCAAAGGAGGCCACACCCAACGTTCATAACAATCCTCTCTTGGATCACAGAGGAGAAGGAGTAAATGTGATAGAGACCGATGAAGAATGGGACTCAAAAGGATCAATTGGATTCATTCAAGAAGGGGATAATCCTCAAACATCTCTGTTCACTCTCACACCTACTGTGGTACAAACTCAGGTGCCAATTGAAGTTGAGATTGCCGCACCGACTTCGTTTGAAGTTGAGGTGACAACCCCTTCTCTGTGATGGTAGCACCTACGCCGTCTTATAAGTCTAATGCTATACCCTGGGATTATGTTGCGGAAGCAAGAAGAAAGGAAAAGCAAAATTGGAAGAAACAGGTGCAGCACAAGGCATGACCGATACCGGTAAGGTTTATACACCCCAACATTTGGGAGGAACAAGCAAAGAAGATGCATCTAAGTCTCCTATCATTGAGACCGACCCAGATGACCTTTGGAGAAAGGTGAAAGGAAGAGAATACTCTATGGTTGACCATTTGAACAAAACCTCTGCTCAAATATCCATTTTACCACTGCTGCAAAACTCCGAAGCACATAGGAATGCCTTGATAAAGGTGTTGAATGAACCCTATGTACCCACTAAAATCACCAATGAAGAAATGGCCAACATGGTAGGGCAAGTGTTGGAAATACACAAGATAACTTTTCATGAATACGATCTTCCACCGAAAGGACTAAGTCACAACAAGGCACTACATATCACAGTGTAGTTTGAGGACAAATTCATCGCCAGAGTCCTGATAGATGGGGCTCGAGTCTCAACATATGTCCACTAACTCCTCTAAAAATATTGGGTAAGGGCCTGCACGAGATACGAGCAGGAAGTATGAATGTGAAAGCATTTGATGGATCCCAATGGGCCACAATTTGAGAGATCAACCTTAGCCTACAGATGGGCCCAACCTGGTTTTATGTCGAGTTTCAAGTGACAGATATATCTGCTACCTACAACTTATTATTGGGGTGACCTGGATACATGTCGTTGGGGTTGTAGCTTCTACTCTACATCAGGACGTTAAGTTTGAATGGAACCATCAGGAAGTGATTATCCATGGAGATGGGAGTAACCCCATTTACACCAATCAGAATGTTCTCGCCGTCGAGAATAGAAGGAAGTTGGATGAAGAAACATACCATCGCATCGAGCGCGTCAACACAATTGAGAAAGACAAATGGTGGAGCAGTAAGACAGAAAGCATATTGTCATGGATAGGGTATGAACCTGGCAAGGGTCTCAGGAAGAACCTCCAAGGGATCACCAACCTTTGGGCTTGGGTATGAATACACCTGGCAAGAGTATCAGGATTGGTCGCCACCATGGCGTGGTCCTTACTATCCGCTAGAACAACCAATACCACATTTGCACCAGTCATTTCATCGAGCTGAGATGATGTGGGAGTCTGAAGAAGATAAAGCTTTAGCTGGCATAAGGAATTTGTTCCTAGAAGATGAAGACATGGATTGCAATGCTATAGTTGAGGAGGAGGAGGAAGGCCTTTCTATTCAGACCGTGGAAAAGGGAGATGTTCTCAAGAACTGGACTGCTGCTCCATCAAAGGCCCGTCGAGTTCCTGGGTAGCCTGGAAATTAACATCACTTATTTTTAAAAGCAATTTATGAGCATCTAAGACATTTTTAGTATTTTGTTTTAAGCGTATTTTGTTTTCAAATAAATGCTCGAATCATCTATCTGCACTTGTTTGACGTTTTTAAAGTTTTATCAATGTATTGTTATTTTTTGTATTTATTATTATCCTTTACATTTTCTATCTACAGCGTTATTATTACTTATCCCGATGAACCTACGACTGTGACATGTAATGAGACAACGCAACATAAGGATAGTGATTCAGAGGATATGGAAAAGGATATAATACCTGAGGAAATTGTGAGAGAAGTGGAAAACTTCAAAAAAAAGCCTAAGTCTAATTTGGACGAGACTGAATAGTTAATTTGGTAGATTCTGAAACAATCAAGGAAACATGTGTAAGAATTCATATATCACCGTCAGAGAAGGAAGAATACATCCAGTTCTTGAAAGATTATGAGGATATTTTTTGCATGGTCCTACGATGATATGACCGGTTTGAGCACATCCATAGTGGCTCATAAGCTACCTACCGATCCCATGTGACTGCCTGTAAAGAAGAAACTTAGAAAATTCAAGCCAAATATGAGTTTGAAAATAAAAGAGGAAGTCACTAAGCAAATCAAAGCCAAGGTTCTCATAATGGTTGAATATCCGACCTGGTTGGCTAATATTGTGTCGGTTCCAACAAAAGATGGGAAGGTCAGAGTGTGTGTCGATTATCGGGACTTAAATAGAGCATGTCCCAAAGATGATTTCCTGTTTCCCAATATACACATATTGATCAACAACTGTGCTAAACACAAACTCCAATCCTTTGTGGATTGCTTCGCTATGTATCATCAGATCTAGATGGATGAAGAGGATGCCGAAAAGACAGCCTTTATTATATCATGGGGAGTGTATTGTTACAAACTGATGCCATTTTGCCTGAAGAATGCTGGAGCCACTTATATGAGATCCATGACAACCATTTTCCACGACATGATACACAAAGAGATAGAGGTGTACGTGGATGATGCCATCATCAAATCTAAAAAGGGTACAGATCACATAACAGATTTAAAAAAAAATTGATCGACTTCGAAGGTATAATCTAAAACTGAATCCCGCAAAGTGTGCCTTCGGAGTCCCTGCTGGAAAAATGTTAGGGTTCATCGTCAGCCGCCAAGGGATTAAGCTAGACTCGTCAAAGGTCAAGGCTATCCAAGACTTGCCATCTCCGAAGAACAAGAAAGATGTGACGAGTTTCTTAGGATGTCTGAATTACACCAATCGTTTTATAGCATAATCAATTGTGATCTGTGAACCTATTTTCAAAATGATGAAGAAAGTCGCTGCAACAAGTTGGACTGGAGAATGTCAGAAAGCCTTTGACAAAATCAAGGAATATTTATCCAAACCACCTGTTCTGGTCCCAATGGAACCTGGGAGACCTCTGCTACTTTATTTATCCGTACTAGATCGGGCTTTTGGTTGTGTTTTGGGACAACACGACGAGACGAGAAGAAAGGAGTTGGCCATATACTATCTGAGTAAACAATTCACACCCTACGAAGCATGGTATTCTTTGCTGGAGCGCACCTGCTGCGCTTTGACATGGATAGCTCAAAGGTTGAGGCACTACTTCTGTGCCTACACCACATATCTCATATCAAGGATGGATCCGCTAAAATACAACTTCCAGAAACCCATGCCTACAGGAAAATTAGCAAAATTGCAGATATTACTAAGTTAGTTCAACATCATCTACGTAACATAGAAGGCGGACAAAGGGCAAGCATTGGCAGATCATTTAGCAGAAAATCTTGTAGACAGAGAATACGAACCATTGAAAACGTATTTTTTCCGACGAAAAGGTATCATTATTAGGAGAAGATATCACTGAAGTATATGATGGTTGGATAATGTTCTTCGAAAGAGTTTCAAACCTCAAGGGAGTGGGTATTGGAGTAGTCTTAGTGTCAGAAACAGGCCAACACTATCCGGTATCCGCATAGCTCAGGTTTCCATGTACCAACAACATGGCAGAATACGAGGCCTGCATCTTAGGACTCAGGTTAGCCATTGATATGAATGTCTAAGAATTGTTGGTAATTGGAGATTCTGACCTTTTGGTACATCAGGTTTTAGGAGAATGGGCCACAAAGAATACCAAAATATTGCCATATTTTTACTATGTATAAGAGTTGATGACTAGATTCACAAAAATAGAGTTCAAACATGTTTCGAGTGTCCAGAATGAGTTCGTGGATGCATTGGCCAATTTATCTTCCATGATACAACACCGAGACAAGAATTTCATCGATCCTATCCCAATAGAGATTCATAATCAGCCAGCTTATTATGCTCATTTTGAAAAAGAGATTGATGGAAATCCATGGTTCCACGACATCAAAGAATATTTGGCAAAAAGAGAGTACCCAGAGCACGCAAATCATACTCAGAAACGCACACTCCGAAGACTATCCAACCACTTCTTCCAAAGTGGAGGAATTCTGTATAGAAGGACTCTAGACCTGGGATTATTACAGTGTGTCGACGCCAAGGAAGCGTCCAGATTTCATGAAGAAATACATGCCGGAACTTGCGGACCGCACATGAACGGTTTTGTCTTAGCTAAGAAGATATTGAGAGCTGGATATTTCTGAATGACTATGGAAACAGACTGCATCAAGTATGTCCAAAAGTGTCATCAATGCCAGGTACAAGCTGATACGATACGAGTTCCACCCAATGATTTCAACGCAACAAGTGCACCTTGGACTTTCTCCACTTGGGGATGGATGTCATTTGTCCAATCGATCCCGCTGCTTCAAATGGGCACAACTTCGTTCTAGTGGTCGTAGACTATTTCACAAAATGGGTTGAAGCCGCATACAAGGTTGTAATTAAGAAAGTCATTGTAGATTTCATGTGGGGTCGTATTCTTTGTCGATTCGGGGTACCAGAATCAATCATCACCGACAACGCCGCCAACCTTAATAGTGACATGATGAAATCCATGTGTGAGACTTTCAAGATCAAACACAAGAATTCCGCAGCATACAGGCCGCAAATGAATGGAGTTGTGGAAGCCGCCAATAAGAATATCAAGAAGATATTGAGGAAAATGGTAGATAATCATAAACAATGGAACGAGAAATTACCATTTGCCATGCTTGGATATCGTACCACGGTTCGCACATCGACTGGGGAAACTCCTTATTTGTTGGTCTATGGTACTGAAGCCATTATTCCCGCCGAAGTAGAAATTCCTTTTTTTTAGAATCATACAAGAGGTTGAACTCAGTGATGTAGAATGGGTACGAAGTCGCTATGAAAAACTGCTCTCATTAATGGAAAAAGAATGAATGTGGTATGTCACGGTCAACTCTACCATAACAGAATGTCCAGAGCTTTCAACAAAAAGGTCAGGCCTAGACAATTCACACCGGGGCAGTTGGTGCTAAAGCGGATCTTCCCACATCAAGATGAATATAAAGAGAAATTTTTACCCAATTGCCAAGGGCCCTACATGGTTCACTGAGTACTAATGGGAAAAGCACTCATACTTGCATAAATGGACGGAGAAATTTGGCCAAAACCTATCAATTTAGAAGCATTCAAGAGACACCATGTTTAGAATTGTTTAAATTTCTTCATTTGATGTAACTAAACTACGCTTGACCTGATTCCTGTTTAAGAGGGGATACGTAGGCAGCCATGTGGGTTCGGTCACATCTTAATAAATCTTCATTTTTGCCATGATCAGAAACTGGAGCAAACCCTCAAAATTCTAAAGCGAGTCCAGCCAATTTCGTTAGACGTGGAACAGTCAAAAGGTTGCATTTAAACTAGGGCAGAATTTTGAGGGGGACCCTCAAAATTCTAAAGCAAGGAGGTCGCAATGTCTCTAAAATATGTCATAGTCATCGGTTATCTAAATTACTTGATATTGCATGCTACTATAATTTAAATAATGACATTCATCAAATGTGCGCATATTTTTTGAAAAAGAAAGCCTTTGCTATTATATAGTCATCCAACTTTATTTCTATAACAGCCAGATGTTACTCAGGGTAACACGAACAAAACCTCAAGACAGGACCAAAGGCAAAACAGAAGACAAAAGCGTGAACCAACCTTTTCCCACAGAACTCACAACTTTTCCTTGGATGCAGGCAAAATAAGACAACGATATCCGCAGGCACATCAAGTCACTACCTTTCAAGACAACAAATTATCTAGTGTAAACATCTCCAGCTAAGAAATACTTTACTTCCTCACTATCACTCATTGTTTTCTTTCATTAGGTTAAGCATTGCCTCTCTAGTTGCATAAGGCTAAGCACTGCCTTTCTTTACATGAGGCTAAGCATTGCCTCCCTAATTGCATAAGGATAAGCACTACCTTTCCTTGCATGAGGCTAAGAATTGCCTCCCTAAGTGCATAAGGCTAAGCATTGCCTTTCTTTGCATGAGGCTAGGCATTGCCTCCCCAATTGCATAAGGCTAAGCACTGCCTTTCATTGCATGAGACTAAGCATTGTCTCTTCTTCTTGCATAAGGCTAAGCACTACCTTTACTTGCATGAAACTAAGCATTGTCTCCTCTTTGAATGAGGCTAGGCATTGCCTCCCCAGTTTCATAAGTCTAAGCACTGCCTTTCCCTGCATGAGACTAAGCATTGTCTCCTCTTCGCATGAGGCTAAGCACTGCCTCCCCGATTGCATTAAGGCTAAGCACTGCTTTTCCCTACATGAGACTAAGCATTGTCTCCTCTTTGCATGAGGCTAAGCATTGCCTCCCCAATTGCATAAGGCTGAGCACTGCCTTTCCTGCATGAGACTAGCATTGTCTCCTCTTTGCATAAGGCTAAGCATTGCCTCCCCAATTGCATAAGGCTAAGCACTGCCTTTTCCTATATGAGACCAAGCATTGTCTCCTCTTTTCATGAGGCTAAGCATTGCCTCCCCGATTGCATAAGGCTAAGCACTCCATTTCCTTGCATGAGACAGAGCCTTGTCCCCCTCTTTGCATGAGGCTAAGCATTGCCTCCCTAATTGCATAAGGCTAACCACTGTCTTCTCCTTGCATAAGATAAATACTATTTCCATTACTCTTGACATTATACTCTAGGGCTATGCATTGCGCTCATCTTACACAAGACTAAGACTTGTCTTGTCTTGTCTTCGCATATGACCAAATATCATATCTTTGCATTTCATGGGCTGAAAACATCACCATTTTGTCCAAAGGCGTCATAGTCCGAAGGCATTATTCTTATAGACGAAAGACACCATTCCATAGCCTGAGGATATCTCAAAAGTGCACATCATTATTCAAAGGTGTCATAGTCCAGAGGCACCATCCTCATGGCTCGAGGACAGCATTTCATGGCCTGCAAATCCCTTATCACATGATTCATGGCCCAGGACGTCATAGTCTAAGGACATCATCCTCACGGCCGAAAGACAACCTTCATGGTCCAAAGGGAATTTTCATCATGTTTAAATTCTCGTAATAACCCATATATTCGCATGCTCTATGTTTTAAGTTTGCAATCGTTCTCCAAACGGGAGCAATCCTCGCTCCGGTTTTTGTTCACATCCTTCAAGGGTTTCAAACGTAACCAACCACAATCAATTACCCGCCTTTTACTCTATGACCGTTCAAATACTCGTTCTGAGATTCATCCATGACGTTTCAGACTCACATTTATGATTTCGTATAAATTCAGTCGATACCTTCCTACCCAAGAGAAACCTTTCCGGAACATACGACCATTCCTATGACAACTCCATCGGTTCAGTTCACTGTTGGACCCAGAACTACACACGACATGATTCCCGTAACACCAGGGATGTGTAGGCAACTCAGGAACCGGGGTTCGACCTCCATTTTTCAAAACACATCATTTGGCCAAAACCCGTCATCATTTTCTTTACCCGACAACTCTTTCATCATTCTCAGATACAGAGGTGCAGTTGTTGATACCCAATTTTGCCCTCATAATATTTTTAAATAAGCATAAATAATTTAAAAATATTATTTTGTGTCATTATTTAATTTAAAAGATTTACAAAAGCACTTTTTATAATTTTGCATAATGTTTAGAGCTTTAAAATTAATTTTCTTGCATTAAATTACATGAATATTCAGTAATTATCCCTTTAAATTATTTGTGATGACTTAATCATCCAAATTACTATTTTTCATCCTCATACATGTTTCATAATATTTTTTACTTCATTTCGTATAATTATGTTTATATTTTTAAGCTATTTATTTAATTTTACAATAATAGCCTATATTCATATACAAAATCTCCTTATTTATACTATTTGTGTCAAAATAGTATTTTATATTTTTATAATGCTAAATAATGTTTAAAATTATTTTAGTGCATAAAAATATTTTTACTTATTTACTAATCATTTTTTATAAATTGTGTGTACTTAAGAGCTTGCCCAACTTTTAAAGCAATTTTCAGACCAAATTGGCCAAATGACCTAAGCCCAATAACCCCAAGCGACTTTGACCAGTCCAAAACCGACCCAGACCTCCTTAAACCTCAGTCTTTGATAAAAAACGATCAACAAATCACAACCCTCAACCCCACTTCTCTTATAACCTAACCCTTAACCCTAGAGACTCATTGTCTCTTCCTAGCCGCCCTCAAACGCTCCTCTCCCACCAAAAATCCTAATCGCCGCCTTCTCCAAATCTTCCCCTAATCCCTGCAATAATGGGATTCTCACATCATTTACTTACCACATTAGCGTTTCTCCGCTACCTGGTGTTTCCGCATGGTATCACTTTGTACTTGCCTTAACATGGCAAGTACTAAATCTCTGACTCTGTCATTTCAATTTCAATCACTTGAATCTGGGACATATCTCATCTACGTACGTTCAATGCCATATTATGTGAGTCCGATTTCGTTTGGATTTCTGCTGATTTACACTTTCCCTAAAAAATTAGGGTTTACCGAATTTCTCTCTTAAATCGATTTTGAACTGATTTGCATGTTTTCTTTCCTTATTTTTGTTTTATTTATTTTTTTTCCTTATGTGTTCGTTCAATTTTTGACTACTATATAAAGCCCTCATTTCCCTTCTTGGGACAGACTTGAATCGACAATTTTCTTCAATAAAATTTGGGGTTTCTGCTATTCTCTTGTCCTGTATTCTGTTTTGGCCGGCTGAAATTCAAGGCCACTAAAACCTTATTATTCAACCTATTCTTGGTGCGAGCATTGCTCGGAATTCATCGAAGCTCTTGGGAACTTTGACGCATTGAGATTCTGGGCTTGTGTGGAAGTTTATTCTTTACTGTTCTTCGTTAAACTGGTGAGTTACTAGACTTTGTAATTTTATTCCTCTGTATTTGTAATTTGCATATGTTTTAACTCCTGCAGTTTGTTAGCTAAATGTGTTTTCTGGATTGTTTTGTGTGCAATTCTGTTTGTTTTACTTCAATTTTAAGGTCTCTTTCACTTTTAGCTTCATAATGTTGATAGTTTGAAGCATGCCTAAACCTGGTTCTATTAAATTAGATATTTTTCCAGTCTAACTAGCCAATATGTTACGAATTACTACTGTTTGGGACCTTTACACTTGTTAGCATCTCTTTGGTGTTTAATTTTGCCTTAGACTATCAATCCTGTTATTCGAACATGCTTTACCTACATAATTTGTGCTCTCTTTAGTTAGCTAGTCACTTGTATTCAAAACATGAATGGTTACTCTCATTGTATGACAAAAGTCTATTTTTCTATCCTATTCTAAATTTCTGTGGTGATTTCTTGCCTTTATAGCATGTTTGATCTTGTTCTCTATCAGTATGCCCTTTAGCATGTTTTGACTCTCTTGATTCACCAGTAGTTGTAATAATTTGCACCCCTATCATGTCTAAATGTTGTTCTGCTACCAAATTCATATGACTATTTCATAACACTAGGACGTACACTTAGCGTAATTTGGACCTTTTCTTTTATTATGAATTTGTGTATGCTACTTTCACCAATCTTGCAAATATGTTCTTCCTTTAACTTGCTAATGAATGACTACTTATGCACTAGGTGTCGAACTTGTTTACTGAATCTTTGCTAAGTTTATTCTTAAGTCCTAAGGCATGTTCGATAATCTTTCCTATATGCTCAACTTGACTATGTTTGTATCCCTCAGTTTTTATCTCTCAACCTTGGTTTACTATCCTTCACTTGTTACTTAGGCTCTCTTGATTTCTCATTCTTAGCGGGTTGAAAGCCAAGGCTACCTAGGTACTATTATTGACCTCCCTAGTGTGAGCACTGCTCGGGGTCCAATTGAGACCATTGTGAACTCTGACACACTAGAACTTGGTCCTTAGTCATTCCCTGAATCTTAAACTACTATTATTCATCCCATTCTATCATGTTATTTGTTGTATACCTGAATAGATTGATTTAAATGGTGGATTTAATGGTGCAATACTTGGCACTATGGTTAAATAAATCGACTTTGGGGTCCTTTATGGATTTTGGGGTCGTGTGTTGAATATGGATCCTTATTAGAGGCATGGGTATGTTGTGTGAGAATTATTGAATGCCCAGACAGTGTTGGGTATTATATTTAGGCATGCTGAAAGCTTATTGTCATCGTTTTGTAAAATACTTTGATCTTATTCATTATTGAGCCTGTAATAACTTTTGTATAAACGAGTGGGGTGTTAGTAAAAGGGGAAATGGGTAGAATTTAATATTTGAATGAAAATGAGTAGATAATATGCCTATAGGACTTGGTAATTTATTTTTTATATGTGTTGTTCAATTACTATGGATATTATAGAAGCCATGCAATTAGAGGAAGCACACACACACACACTGTCTGCTAGCAAACACAAGTAGAAAATGCTGCAATTATGTTTATTGCTATGTGTTATTAGAAAACATGCCTATAGGAATTAGTTGTCATTGATGTTTCTTTCAATTCTCATAGCCTACTAGAAATCATGCCTATAGGATTCCAATTATTCTACTTGGCGTTGTTCACCTAGAAATTATGCCTATAGGATTAAGATATGACAATAAAATTAGCTCTAAGTATTATGCGTTAGAGATCCTGCTTATAGGTAAATATTGCTCGCTATAATTGGTTAATTTTAAATCACTCGAACACTTTTTCATGTACGTCATAGTTAGAAAGCATGAATAATTCTGGGCAAATTTTGTTATACTCAGCTGCGTAGATCACCTAGTCCTAACACATATAGGGTTAATATCTTAAAACTTCTGATAACCAGCTTGTAATGCCTGAATTATTCTGTTTATGAGCAATATCTTGAATTTGAAACCGCCTGTATACTTTGATTCATAATCACCTAGAAGTCATGTTTATAGGGCTCAAGGTTCTGAATTATGAAAATCTCCTAATTTGTATACATGTTTGTGTGCATTTGTTGTTTAAATGTGCAGGTTAATGTGGGCCTTTAACCGTATTTACATAAATTATTTATGTGTTTTTTCTTGTTGCCTGGTTTTGCATTTTGAGCAGCCAAGATAAGGTCTGGAACCATCCAAATAGAGGTCCAAAACCTCCTGGACTTTAGAACTGAATTAGAACGTTTTTAGGTAAATAACTTTAACATAGTAATCGGAACGCAAGAGATGATAGTTTGTGCCCCCTGAAAAATATGAGTAACACCCTCCTCAAAGGAGTTGCGAAGTATTATTTATGTTGCACAGGGTGATCCTTTAGGCTAAAAAACTTAG
>ML287304.1:14203-27436 GCA_005239495.1 Nicotiana undulata
GCCTTTTCTTTCTCTCAATCTAGTAGAAGTGAAACAATTGTACCTCTATATTCGCATTAATATCTTTGTAATAAAATTCTTAGACTTTTGTACTCTCTTTGCATACTTGATCACGTAGCCTAATTCACATAATTTAAGTTTGGTCGGGACCCACAGTTGTGGACCTCGAGGAGTGCCCAACACCTTCTCTTTGAGATCATTTAAGCCCTTACCCGATCTTTGGTGGCATTGACTAGTTAAATTAGAGTCATTTGCACAATAGGTGCCCTAACGCACCTTAAAAATCGTTAGGTGGCGACTCTCCTCTTTTAATGCCCATTTAAAGGAGTTGTCATATGTCGAAACCCGATTTCGCGAGAAAAAGGCGCGCGACATGCCACATGGAGGCTTTGGCATTACTTGATCCTGGTTTCACTTATTCATTTATGTTATCATACTTTGGTCGTTATTTGGACATGCTCATGATTCATTTGTTATGCCTGTTCATAAATCTACACAGGTGGGTGATTCTATTATTGTTGACTGTGTGTATCAGCTGTGTGTAGTGACTATTGGGAGATTAGAGACGAGAGTTGATCTTTTACAACTTAGCATGGTTGATTTTTATGTGATTTTAGGCATGGATTGGTTATAACCATATCACGTCATTATGGATTATTACGTTAAGACCGTGACATTGGCGATGCAGGGGTTGCCTAGGGTTGAGTGGTGAGGTTCCCTAGATTTTGTTTCTAGTAGAGTGATTTCATATTTGAAGGCTCAACTGACGGTTGATAACGGATGTCTGGCATATTTGGCCTTCATGAGGGATGTTAGTACTGACACTCCTACCGTTGAGTCAGTTCCAGTAGTGAGAGACTTCCCGGATGTCTTTCTTGCAGACCTGTCTAGCATACCACTCGACAGGGATATTAATTTTGGTATTGACCTGGTGTCGGGCACTCAACACAACTTTAGTCCTCCATATCTTATGGCACCAACAAAATTAAAATAGTTAAAGGAACAACTTTAAGAGTTGCTTGATAAGGGTTTTATCAGGCCTAGTGTGTCACCTTGGGGCGCACCGGTATATATGAAGAAGAAGGATGGTACTATGCAGATCAATATTGATTACAGGCAACTGAACAAAGTTACAATTAATAATAAGTACACACTACCGCGCATTGATGACTTATTTTACCATATTTAGGTTTCTAGAGTGTTCTCGAAGATTGATTTAAGGTCGGGGTATCATCAGTTGAAACTTCAGGATTCAGATATTCTAAAGACAACTTTCAAGACCCGCAATGGGCACTATGAGTTTCCTGTGATGTCTTTTGGGCTAACCAATGCCCTAGTAGTCTTTATGTGCATGATGAACATTGTGTTCCAGCCATATCTTGATTCATTCATCATAGTATTCACTGATGACATATTGGTGTACTAACGCAGCCGAGGAATCATGAGCAACATCTGAGGACTGTACTACAGACTTTGAGGAAGAAGAAGCTATATGCTAAATTCTCCAAGTCTGCGTTTTGGCTTGATTCAGTGGCATTTATGAGCCACGTGGTGTCTGGTGAGGGGATCAAAGTGGATCCGAAAAAGATTGAGGTAGTTCATAGTAGCCCCAGACCGGTATTCAACTATAGAGATTCGTAGCTTCCTAGGTTTGGCAGGTTATTATCATCGTTTTGTGGAGGACTAGATTGACACAGAAGGGTGCTCTTTTCAGATGGTCCAGTGAGTATGAGGTGAGCTTTCGGAAGCTCGACACTGCATTGACTACATCCCTAGTGTTGGTGTTGCCTACAAATTTGGGATCTTACACCGTGTATTATGATGCATCATTTATTGGGCATGGCGCTGTGTTGAAGCAGGACGATAGGGTGATTGCCTACGTGTCTCGGCAGTTGAAGGTTCATCAGAAGGATTATCATGTGCATGATTTAGAGTTGGCAGTTATTGTTCACGCATTAAAGATTTGGAGGCACTATCTGTATGGTATTCATTGTGAGGTCTATACCGACCATCGGAGTCTCCAGCACATGTTCAAGTAGAAGGATCTCAATTTTCAGCATCGACGGTAGTTAGAGTTGCTGAAAGACTATGATACCACCATATTATATCATCTGGTGAAAGCCAATGTAATTGCCGATGCATTGAGTAGGAAGGCATAGAGTATGGGCAGTTTGGCATATTTTACCAAGTAGTAGAGAATCCAATAGCCATGGATGTTCAAGCTTTGGCTAATTAGTTTATGAGATTGGATGTTTCGGAGTCCAGTCATATTTTTGCTTGTATTGTGGAATTGTCATCATTGTTGGAGCGTATCAAGGCTCGCCAGTTTGATGATTCTCATTTATTGGTGTTGAAGCATACGGTGCAGCGGGGTGGTGATAAGGAGGTTATGATTGATGATGATGGTGTTATGCGGCTTCAAGGTCAAATTTGTATTCTTAATACTGATGGGTTGAGAGATTTGATCCTTGAGAAGGCTCACAACTCGAGCTATTCCATTCACCCTGGTGTCATAAAGATGTGTCGTGACTTGAAACAACATTATTGGTGGCAGAGAATAAATAAAGATATTGTGGCTCATGTCTCTTGGTGTTTGAATTATCAACAGGTGAAATATGAGCATTAGAAATCGGGAGGGTTGATTTAGATATTGGAGATACCGAAGTGAAAGTGGGAGCACATAACTATGGATTTTGTGGTGTGCTTTCCACGGACCTTGAAGAAATATGACTCAGTTTGGGTTGTTGTGGATTGGTTGACTAAGTCTGCAAACTTCATTCTTGTGGTTACTTCCTATTCTGCATATCGATTGGATCATATTTACATCTAGGAGATTATCTGTGTGCATGGCATGCCCATTTCTATCATATCTGACCAAGGTACGCAGCTCACACTGTAGTTTTGGAGAGCAATGCAATGAGATTTGGGCATTAGGGTTGAGTTGAATACAACATTCCATCCTCAATCGGACGGGCAGTCGGAGCCCACTATTCGTATCTTGGAGGGTATGTTACGAGCATGTGTTATGGATTTCGTAGGTCATGGGATCAGTTTCTTCCATTAGCAGAGTTTGCCTACAACAACAGCTTCTAGTTGAGTATCCAGATGTCTCCTTATGAGGTCTTATATGGGAGGAGATGTCGTTCTCCAATTGGTTGGTTTGATCCTAGGGAGGCTAGGTTGTTGGCACTGATTTGGTCTGTGATGCCTTATAAAAGGTAAATTTGATCTAGGAGCGGATTCATACAGCTCAGTCTAGGCAGAATAATTAGTTTGCGATGTTGCATATATGGTAGGTGAGAAGGTTTTTCTCAGAGTTTCGCCCACGAAGGGTGTGCTGAGGTTCTGGAAGAAGGTCAATTTGAGCCCTTAGTATATTGGTCCTTTTGAGATGCTTGAGAGAGTGGGAGAGGTTTCTTACAGACTTGCATTGCCACCTAGCCTTTTAGGTGTTCACCTAGTGATTTATGTTTCTATGATCTGTAAGTGTTATGGTGACCCATAACATATTTTGGACTTCAACACAGTACAACTAGATGTGGATCTGACTTATGATGTGGGGTCGGTGGCCATTCTGGACTGCAGGTTCGAATGTTGTGGTCAAAGAATATATAATCAGTGAAAAATCGTTGAAGAGGTCATCTGGTCGAGGAGGCTACTTCGGAGGACGAGAGGGAGATGCAGAGTAGTTATCCACGCCTATTTAAGACTCCATGTATGACTTTAGACATGTTCGAGGATGAACGTTTGTTTAAGAGGGAGAGAATGTAATGACCAGGCCGGTTGTTCTGAGTATTGTAGCCCTTTTCCCCTACTTATTGCTTCCTCTATGTTCATTAGTGGTTATGGGACTTGCCTGAGTGGTTGGTTTGGTTCCGAAAGTATTTCGCAACGAATTGGGACACGTAGTCCTAAGGTTGAAGCCTTAAGTTGAAAGAGTTGACCGGAATTTGACTTTTGTGTAGACGACTTCGAATTGAAGTTTTAATGGTTCTGATAGCTTTGTATGATGATTTTTGACTTACGCATATGTCTGTGTATTTAATTGGAGATTCGTAGACTGGTTTGAGGCTATTTGGCGAAAGTTGGAAAGTTGAAGGTTGAGAGGTTTAACCGAGAGTTGACTTTATTGGTACCTGGTTCAAATTTTGGTTTCAGGAGTTGGAATAGGTCCGATGTCATTCGGGAGTAGTGTGCAAAATGTGAGCTCATTTGGATTTGGTTTGATATGATTCGGCATTAGTTTAGAAGTTAGAAATTTATTAGTTTTGTTAGGCTTAAATTGTGGTGTGATTCATGGTTATGATGTTGTTTGATGTGATTTGAAGCTACGAGTAAGTTTGTATTGTGTTTTGGGACTTGTTGGTATGTTTACACAGGGTTCCGGGGGCCTCGGGTGTGATTCTGATTGAATTCGGGTTCATTTTTGGACTTGGTGTATTGCTGAAGCTTATGGTTTCTGGCGCGACCACCTCTACGGTGGCTTGGCCGGAGAAGCGGAGCCGTAGGTGCGGCTGAAGGGTAGCAGAAGCGAAGAAAAGAGCTCCAGGGGAAGTCCATATATGTGGACCTTGCACCGCAGTGCGAAGCCGCAGGTGCAGCTCCGGGTGCTCAGGTGCAGAAGTCGAGCTGGACAAGGGAGTCTGTAGAAGCGGACATATGTGCGCATATGCACTCTCACATATGCAAGTTTTAGTCTGTAAAAGCGGAAGGCCGAATTTTAGATGGAGCTACAGATGCGGCCACTATTCTGCAGAAGCGGGACATGAGATGCAGTTAAGTGAGCATAGGTGCGGATTCACTAGCAATTTTTATATTCAAAGTGTTTCGTGGTATTTCTCATTTTGAGAGTTTTGGGACTCGGCTAAGTGCGGTTTTTGAGAGGTCTTTTGCTACAATTGAAGAAGCGCGTGAAGATTAATCACTTTTAATGTTAAATATTGATTATTACATCTAGTTTATGTGATTTGAGGTGAAATTTAGGGATATTAGAATATGGTATTAGAGAGTGAGATTTGGTGATTTGAGGGTCGATTTGCGGATGGAATTTGATTAAATTGGCATGATTGGACTCGTAATTGAATGGGTGTTCGAAATTTATGAATTTTGTCAGGTTTTGGGGTGTGGTCCCGGGGTCGACCTCTTGGGTTGACTTTGCATATTTAATTTGAGACTTAAGCTTTATCTTCTGAAATTATTTCCTATGGCTATTATTGATGGTATTAAGTTATTTTTTCTAGATTCGAGTCGTCCAGAAATTGATACGCAGGGGAAGGGCTTGCTAGAGGAGTGGTTTGGCTTGCTTGAGGTAAGTATCTTACCTAAACTTGGTTGATGCACTAGTTGCCTGAGTTATTTGTGATAGCTACGTGTTATGGGTGTGCATATGTGTGGGTTTTGAACCCATGTGCGAGCACAAGGTATTTATCTATACTCGGGGTTGTGCTTAGGCTAAAACATACCTTGTATTGACTGTCAAGCTTTAAGTTGTGATGATTCACATAATTATAACCATGTTGTGATATTTGATTCATGTTTGAGGTTACATAGAGGCTAAATCCCTGAATGAACTTGAAAGTTGTTATTTCTATGATGAAATTGCTGATTTGAGCCATGATATTACACTTTACACATGCGTACATTTTAGCATGTCACTTATACCAGTCCAGGAGTATGAGATTTGTTATTCATTCACCATATACATGTATTCTTGTATATTTGCTTCTGTGTGATATAATTTGGACTGGATGCTTCTGACCACGCCGGACGGACTGTGTTGTTATGTCTATGACCATGCTAGGCAGGTTGTTTTGTTATGTAGTGACCAGTGTCACACCTCCTTTTTCCACTACCCCAGATTAATGAAGGGTAATAAGGGAGTTTTTCCACTTTAAGTGACATTATTCGATTTTGGGATTATTTATTCAAATTCAGAGTCGCCACCCGGATTTTTTACGGTGTTCCGGGACACCATTTGTTTATTTTAAAATCCCAAATCGAGGAAATTTTGACTCTGTCTTAAAGTCTGCGAACCAGAAATCCGGATAAGGAATTCTGTTAACCCGGGAGAAGGTGTTAGGCACTCCCGAATTCCGTGGTTCTAGCACTGTCGCTTAACTATTAATAATTAGCCTAATTACCTGATTAATTATGTATTTTAAACCTACTTGTGCATTTTTAACCTTTTAACTGCTTTTAATTATCGATGAAATTGTTTGAACAAGTCGCGATGTCGCGCACTCGTTTGTTTTGTACACATTGTGAATCGTGTCACGGAACCATATCCACGATCTACAACATGTGTATTTTTATTATTGTTTGAAGTTGTGATCGGGTCACATGAAATGCACACCCGAATAAGTTTACGTATCATGACTATGCCACGGAAACCGTATCCACGACCGTAATGATTTATTATTTGTACCTAAAGCATACTACGGTGTTCATGATTGCGTCCTAGTTACATTTGAGATGTACGATGAGACAAAGAGTTATGAAACAATTGAGGAAAACGGGTCACTTTTTGCTCTTATTAAATTGGCCGACTAAAATAAATTATTTGGTTCATATTCTATCCCAAAAACTCTTGAAGCTCACTCCAAAATAACTAGATTGCATTTTGCTAAAGGAAACCCATTACTCACTCATTTCACTTTATTAAAATTATACATGGCCCATATTTTCTTTTGATATAAAAAATAATTTCCTAAACCCATTAGCCGCTTTTTGAGTTCAAATCTCATTCTCAAACTTAAAATCTTGGCCAGCAGCCCATGCAACACATTATCAATGATAATCTTAACAGAAGCAATATGACAAACCAACATAAATCCGGAAAAAAAAACTGATGGAATGTAAATCATGGACATCAACTCATTTTGTTAGCTAAATTTGACAAAGCATTCACTAAGCGGTTAAGCGAATTCTCAGGAACGTTAAACAAAATATAACACCTAATTACCACATATTAATTATTAAATCAGAGAATAAATAATAGAGGAAAGTTTGAAATAAAACCTCAGCTTATTTTATTTATGAAGATCGAGCTAACAAACAGAAACTTGGCGGCAACCTCAGACAAACGCCAACGAATGAAGCTCAAACGCAGCCTCGAACTCGACTCTTGGAGCTACTGTTTTGTGTGGTTTTCGGGGCTGTTTTTGAGATGTTCCGCAGCTATATTGGTGTTGATTTTAGGTGGCAGAACTTGGAGTTTTACATGGTTATAGAATGGTGGAAGTTGCTGAGTTCTCCGGGAAAGGAAGAGTTGTTGTGCGCAGCTTCTCTTTTCTCCCGCTGCTGCTGCGATTTTTCCTTAACAGCTGCTAGTATTATTTTTGTTCTGTTGCTATTTGAAGAAGAAAGGGTGCTGCTTCTCTGTTCTTAGGGGGGTGTATCGGCTGGAATTTTCAAAGAAGGAGTTTAGGAACGACTACCGTGATTTTTTTTTTACGAAGGAGAAGGAGTTTCATTGGGTTTTATTTTGGAGAGGATGAGTCCGCCGGTTTCTCTCGCCAATTCCGGTAGCGAAGAGATGGGGTGGAAATTGCCCCAGATCTGTTTTTTTTTAGGGAAAAAACCGCTGCTATGAAGGTGTAGATCTGTTCTTATTTTTTGGAGAGGGGAGTGTGGCCGTTCTCTCTAAAAGGGAGGGGATTAATTTTGTCCCCCTCTTGTATATGATTAGGTCTCTATTATATAGAGAGGAGATTAGGGTTAGAATGTGGAGAATTTGGTTGTGCCTGGGATTTTGGGCCATGAAATTAGGCCAATTTGAAACAAGGGCAAATTTTATCTTTAAAAAATAGTCATCTTACTACTAATTAAATTTCTTTTATCAAAACGACATAATTAATATTTTAACTAATTAAATAAACTAATTGATTAAGCTAATGTATATTTTTGTAACTTTTATATATTAATCTATCAATTAAAGGGTAATTAATTTCTAAAAATGCGAATTAAACCTAAGATTACATAAAATGAAAAAATGTGACAATTTTTATGATTTTAAAATATTAAACATGCATGAAATGCAACTAAATAAAGAAAAGTTCCTAAAATTCATTAAAAGTTATTTTTTGATTATTTTTAGGAGTAATTTCCATGCGGGGCAAAAATTGGGTGTTCACAACCACGTCTGTCGGATTGTGTTGTTATGTTTGTGACCACACTGGGCGGATTGTGTTGTTATGCATGTGACTATGCCGAGCGGATTGTGTTGTTGTGCTTGTGACCATGCTAGCAGATTGTACTGTTACGCCTGTGACCATATCGGGTAGATTACGATATTGAGCCTGTGACTACGTCGGGCCGGTAGCATGTTAAATTAGTCGTGTTTGCGTGTGGATAAGGATCCTTCCCCCTAGGGTCACCCTCTCATGTTTCTCTCTTGACGGTGTACACAGAAATTTGAAGAAACTGATTAGTGATTTGGTATGGATATGGGAACGCTGAGGGAAAATATGTCCAGTGTTTGTTTTAGATTTTGCATTTCATCTTTGCTTGCAATTTCCACGGCTAATTACCTGATTTATTTGCATATAATCTTTATATGTTGTATCATTGAATGAATAATTACGCACACATAGAAGGTTCTTTCTGTGCTTTATGTCTTGATTACATTAGTTCTGTACTCATTAAATTGATAAAACTGTACAGGTTAAAGAAAGTATCAATTATAATTCTCGCTTCTTTTACCTCGTTGTGGTTAGTTACGATACATGCTGAGTACATTGGTCCAGTTGTAATCAGGTTAAACTCTACACTTAATTGTATAGATCCAAGTGTTGGGACCAGTTATCAGTTAGGGAGTTGGTGGTCGAGCTAAGTATCGAGAGATGAGGTAGAGTTGTGTTCTCGTCCGCAGCCTTGGTGTCCCATTTCTTATGTGTTGTTGTCTTTATTTCGAACAGTATTGTATTTGGTCATTTCAAACGTGTATTTGCGTATTAGGGCTCATGACCCTGTATTATCCAATTTCTAGGGAATTTGTCATGTATTAGCGATATTTTGCTATATTGAGATTTCAGACTTATGTTATTCTTATACAGTCCATTATTTTGGATCTTTATTGTTGTCTGGCTTGCCTAGCGAGTGCTTTATGTACCATCACGACGGGTTAGGATTTTGGGTCGTGACACTAGGGCTCAGCTAGTACCAGTCATGAGTCCAATGCAGCTGCTCTGGGCTTTGATTCTGATGATGCCCCAGATGACAGGAAATAGGGATCAAGTGCAAAGGAAGACATTGCAAGAACTAAGAAGAAGGTGGTCTGGGAAGACTGGTTTTTGAGCCTACAATCTTACAGAGACTTCAAGATGTGGTGGAAGGACAGATCACTAGCGCATATTCTCAAAAGGAAAAAGATCACCAAAGTCTGTAACCTTAAAGTCAGGTTTGATCGGCACATTTTTAATGCTTACTGTCACGACCCCCAAATCCTAACAGGCCGTGATGGCGCCTATCGTGGAACTAGGCTAGCCAACCATCACTTTACTACGCTTTTGTTCAATCATAACACTTCACAATTAATAATAATCAAGCAACCATAGCAAAATTTATATAAATAAGTCTTAGCGTCCCCATAATATTCTAAACAACCTCCCAAGAACTGGAGTCAATAGTCATAAGCATCTAAGAATAAATAAATCTAACTCTGCTAAAAAATATAATATAAGTCTCTGAATATAATGCTAAGACTAAATAAGGAAGGGAAATGGAGAAGCTGTGGACGCTGGACAGCTACCTCGAAATCCCGTGAAATGCTGCTATCGAACCTGCATCAGCAACTCGTGCGAGCTAGTACCTGGATCTGTGCACAGAGGCACAGGGAGTCTTTATGAGTACACAAACTCAGTAGTAATAAAAATAAATCACAGTCTGAGTAATATAAACACACAGAACAGATACACAATTCCACAAANAAAAATAAATCACAGTCTGAGTAATATAAACACACAGAACAGATACACAACTCCACAAAAGCCAGGAAAATACCAAGTCACCACGTAGTATTCATCCAATAATAAATTCGAAATCAGTTTCTAGAAATCCTTTGAAAACAAGTACAATATCAGTATATCTCAGTAAAATTCTCAGTAAAACCCAGTTTGAAACTGAAGTAAATCGTAGTTCGAAAGTTTAGTAAAACATCACAAATCTGCCCCTCGGGCCAAAATCATTGCTCATAACAGTTTCGAAAGTTTAGTAAAACATCACAAATCTGCCCCTCGGGCCAAAATCATTGCTCATAACAGTTTCCCTCAGGCGTTCCCTCAATCACTCAAAATCGATCATCACTCAGTATCAATCATCACTCAGTATCGGCCCCGCGGGCAATCATCATCACTCAATCGGTACCGGATCTCACTGAGGGTGTGTTACAGATTCCGGAGGGGCTCCTACAGCCCAAGCGCAATAATAACATAAGGCCTGGAAGCCTTCTCACCTCTCTCATAAGGCCTGGAAGCCTTCTCACCTCCCTCATAAGGCCTGGAAGCCTTCTCACCTCTCTCATAAGGCCTGGAAGCCTCCTCACCTCTCTCATAAGGCCTGGAAGCCTCCCCACCTCTCTCATAAGGCCTGGAATCCTCCTCGCATCTCTCATAAGGCCTGGAAGACTCCTCGCATCACTCAGTCAGACACTCTCAGTTAGCCCTTAGGCCATAAACAAATCGGGTTCTCGACCCAAAACAGTGTTTCATTTTTCAATAAATAGTATCAAAATACTCTGAGTGTCAAAACAATTTATCAGGAAAATACTGAGTGTAATTCACAACATATCAAGTGAGAAAACACAGTAAAACAGTCCCCCAAGGGGTAAACAGATTGGCACTAGGCCCCAAACAAGGCTTACAGCCCAAAACAAGGCTTACAGCCCAAAACATATCATAATATATAAATACTAATTAAAAAAAAGCCTTAAAATCGGTTTCCAAACTCAATAGTTGCCTAAGTAGGGAATATATTTCCCAAGTTTCAATTTTTGTATTCCAAAACCCGTGAAGGGTGCATCGTCCGAGGTTTCATACCCTCAGGACAGGATTTAAAGACATTACTTACCTCAAAACTAGCCCGGAATTATTCCGCAATGCGCTTGCCTCTCGAATCAACCTCCGAAGGCTCCATATCTACCAAGTTCATATTTTTATCATCAATATATGCTTAAGGAAAAATTTCCAATCAAAAGATATCAAATTTACTCAAAAATCCGAAACCGGGCAAAACCCGACCCCCGGGCTCGCGTCCCTAAACTCAGAAATTTTTACAGAAAAGTGTTCTTCATCTTCTCATGATTCCATACACATAAAGAACACCAAAATCGGAGTTCGTTTGGCCCCTCAAATCGACCCTTGAAGGTCTCATAATCTCATGCCCCAAAATCCTATTTTTCTACTATTTTTCATGAATTAAAGGCTGGGATTATGGTCTATAATCACCCATAAATGAGTTTTAATAATCAAATTACTTACCTCTGTGCTACCCACTGATTTTCTCCTTCAAAATTCGTCCAAAGAGCTTTCCTCCGCTCAACAATGGTGTAAAAGAGGGTTTAAGTCGCGGAGGGTTTATTATTTAACTGCCCAGTGATTTGCTCTCCGCGATCGCAGCCTTAGCCCTGCGATCGCACTGACCAATCCCCCAGACCTCCGTGATCGCAACGCAGCTCACGCAATCGCGGTTCAATAGAGCCTCAACCTACACAATCGCATCATTTCTCACGCGATCGCGAAGAACGTTTGACATCACTCCCCACGCGCCTGACTGACCCTACGCGATTGCGATCAAGTCCACGCGATCGCACTGCTTAAACCACTCACCTTACGCGATCGCACCCTCACTTCCGCGATCGCGATGCACAAATTTCCTCTGCCTTAATTTAACCTTACGCGATAGCGGACCTTTCCTCGCGATCGCGGTTAACAAATTCCTGCTGCACTAACACCAGAAAACCAGTATTTCTCCTGAGTCCAAAAGTGCCCGTTAACCATCCGAAATCAATCCCGAGCCCCTCAGGACCCCAACCAAATATACCAACACATCCCATAACATCATTCGAACTTAGTTGCACTCTCAAAACACCAAAACTAACATCAAAACACTAAAATTACATCGGATTCAAGCCTAAGAACTTTGAAATTTCTAAAATTCACCAATGATGCCGAAATTATCCAAATCAACTCCGATTGACCTGAAATTTTGCGGACAAGTCCAAAATGACATTACGAACCTGTTCCAACTATCAGAATTCCATTTCGACCCTGATAGCCTATTTTCCACTGCCGACCGAAAATCACCAAAAACTAACTTTCGACAATTCAAGCCTAATTCTACACCGGACATCACAAAATTGTTATGAACATACTCGTAAGTCCCAATCACCTAACGAAGCTATTCGAACCATAAAATCCGCATTCGAAGTCGTTTACTAATAAGTCAACTATTAGTTGACTTTTCCCTTTTTAAGGCTATTTTAAAAGGCTAATTGACTGAATTCTCACTACAACCATTCGATTTCAAGCCTATCAACTCTAATACATCAATTACAGTACAACCAATCTATATCAAGTCAATAACAACAATTATATTCTAGGTTTTTACGTAACGATGGATCGGGTCGTTACATTCTCCCCCTCTTAAACAAACGTTCGTTCTCGAACGAGTCTAGAAACATACCTGGAGTCTCAAACAAATGAGGATACTTGATCTGCATTTCCTGCTCGGTCTCGTAAGTAGCTTCCTCTACTGGCTGACCTCTCCACTGCACCTTCATTGATGCTATCTCCTTAGATCTCAGCTTTCTGATCTCACGAGCCAAAAATGCTACTGGCTCCACCTCGTATGACATATCACCCTCGAGCTGAACAGTGCTCAATTCTAACACATGAGGCGGATCACCAACGTATTTTCTAAGCATCGACACATGAAACACCGGATGAACACTCGACTAGCTGGGTGGTAAGGCAAGTCTATAAGCTACCTCTCCCACCTTCTGAAGTACCTCAAAAGGGCCAATAAATCGCGGACTCAGATTTCCTCTCTTTCCGAACCTCATAACACCCTTCATAGGTGATACTTTTAGAAGTACCTTCTCACCTTCCATAAATGATACATCCCGAACCTTCCGGTCCACATAACCCTTCTGTCTAGACTTCGCCGTGCGAAGTAGCTCCTGAATCAACTTCACCTTCTCCAACGCATCCTGGATCAAGTCTGTGCCCAATAACTTAG
>ML287305.1:0-146050 GCA_005239495.1 Nicotiana undulata
ATGTTAGTGATGAATGAAGTTTTTTCTTCATCTAGGGAATCCATTTTAATCTGGTTATAACCATAATATGCATCCAAAGTTTTTAACAATTCATAACCTGCGGTAGCATCGATCATTTGATCTATATGTGGCAAAGGAAATGAATATTTAGGACATGCTTTATTTAAATCAGTATAATCTACACATACCCTCCATTTGTCGTTCTTTTTAGGCACCACTAATGTGTTAGCCAGCCAGTCAGGATACTTTACCTCTCGTATCGAGNTCTTTCTTTTCTTTTGTTTAACATGTGCGAAGGATGGATCTTCATTTAGCTTATGAGTCATCACTTCTGGTGGGATACCTGTCATATCTGAGTGGGACCATGCAAAACAGTCCTCATTAGCTTTTAAATAATTGACTAACATACCTTTTTGCTCAAGAGTTAGTCTTTCCAGCAATTTTGTGCCAATATACAACTTTCTCCCGGGCTTTTGTTCAGAAAGCGAAACAGCCTCAAGTTCTTCAGCAGTTGTTTTAATATGCTCGTCTTCTTCTGGTTCACGAATGAAATCCGGTCTGAAGTCTATGTCTGCATGTTCTAGCTCATCCTTGATGGTAACAGGATTTTTTCATCGTTATCTTCTTCCGTACCTATTTGAATATCAATTTCTTTTTTACATAGTTGATCAGAGGTTTTTTCCATACCTGTTTGTTGAGGAGCTCCTGTTTGATAATTTGATGTCTTTCCCGTATCTTTTTTGTTGTGAAGAGCTATCGAATTGATATTTCTCGAAGTTTGCTGGTCACATCTAATTTGTCTTACTCCCCACTTTGAAGGGAATTTTATTACCTGATGTAAGGTGGATGGGACCGCTTTCATATCATGGATCCATGGTCTTCCCAAAATAACGTTATAAGCCATCTCTGTATCAATGACTTGGAATTTCGCATTTTTGACGACTCCTTCGGCGTAAGTGGTAAGTTCGATTTTTAGTTATCACTATTGAATTATCGAACCCAGATATGGCTCGTGCCTTTGGGATCATTCCATTTTCTACCAGCATTTCCTCCACGACTTTTATCAAAATAATGTTGACTGAACTGCTTGGATCAATCAACACTCTTTTAACGTTAGTGTCATGAATAATTAAAGATATTACCAGTGCATCGTTATGAGGAGCATTAATCCGCTAAAATCTACGTCATCAAAAGTTATTTGATCTTCCTTCATCTCTTCTCGAACTCGTTTCCCGTGGGTACTTGTGACTTTTGATGCTAACTGGCTGACTATGTCGTTCACTTCTTCCCCTCCATGTATGACGTTGACAGTTCGTTTGGGGGAAGAAGGTTTTGGGAGCTTCTGCCTATTCTTCATATATGCCTGTTTACCTTTATCACTAAACAATTCTGTTAAGTAGCCCTGTTTTAATAGATGTTCTATTTCACCTTGCAAAAATCTGCAATATGCAGTTCTATGGCCATGATCATTGTGGAATTCACACCACTGATCAAGGTTTCTCCTGTTAGGATTAGATCGCATTTCTTTGGGCCATTTAACCTTGTCTCCCATATTTCTCAATATTGAGACAAGTTCAGTACTGCTCACATTGAAGTTATGGTCTCCAATTCGGGTATTACCCCTGGACCGTTCATCTCGATCTCTCCTGGATCTAGATGAGGATGAGCCTATATCTCTTCCCGATGGTCTTGTATTTTTGAATCTGGGACGTGTGTCACGTCCCGAAGGTCCTAAGTAAGGATCGTACCTATTTTTACCTGACCTTTACTCTGGTTCTGGACGTCTGCTTCTGGGATATTCTTCATCTTTTGATCGAGCAATGATATCTTCTTCGATTCTGAGTTTGGTACTGTACCTGTTATACACATCATTCCATGTTGTAGCTGGGAATTCTCTCAGACTTTCTTTAAGTCGTCTCGTGGCTTCTGAGCTTTTATCGTTTAAGTTGCTTGCAAATGCCATGGCTGCCCAATTGTCAGGCACCCTTGGTAATTGCATTCTTTCTCGTTGAAACCTGTCTACAAATTCACGAAGCAATTCCATGTCTCCTTGCTTTATCTTGAATATATCTTCCATTCGTTTTTCAACTTCTTGTGCACCAGAGTGTGCTTTTATAAACGAATCTGCAAATTCAGCAAAGGAATCTATAGAATTTTCAGGGAGAAGAGAATACCAGGTTAAAGCTCCTTTTGTGAGCGTTTCCCCAAATTTCTTGACAAGGACCGATTCGATCTCCTCTTTTGTTAAGTCATTGCCTTTTACTCCAGTAGTGAAGGCAGTCACGTGATCGCGTGGGTCAGTTGTTCCATCATATTTAGGAACGTCGGGCATTCTAAATTTCTTGGGTATAGGCAATGGAGCCGCACTTGGCTTCCAAGGTTGTTGAGAATATCTATCAACATCAATGCCCTTCATGATAGGTGGCACTCCAGGGATTTGCTCGATGCGATCGTTCTGTTCCTTCATCTGTTTTTGCATGGTTAGTAATAAATTTTGTAACTCAGCGTTATTAGTCGTACCTCTCGTTTCAAGAGATGCATTGGGGGTTTCACCTCTGGTTGAGTTTATTAATCCAGACTGTAGACTACTACGATTGTATTATTTGAAGGCGGCGTTAGTGGTACTGGAGGTGCCTGTGGTAATCCTCTCGCAAATTCTTGCAAAGCCTGGCCCACGTATTCAGCAATCATTTGCCTTATTTGATCTTCCTCTATTGGTTGCCCATTATTGTTACGATGGTTATCAGATCTTTCAATGGATGATTCCCTCGAAGCACGTGGTGTTCCTCGAGGAGATAGAACTGGGGTTCCATTTCCTTGTTGGTTGTTGTCGTCATTGTTGTTGACGTTGTTGTTGTCGTTGTTGTTGGAATTCGACATGATTTAAAGGATATCAGTTGGTAAACGCACTATGATTATCATATTCCCGGCAACGGAACCAATTTGTTTAACCAAAGAATGAGATTCCTTGACCGAAGCTATTTTAGGATAAACGCGGGTTACTGATAATCGAGTGAATAATATAATGAATAAAGGAATAATAAGCAGTATAGAATGCAGAAAAGTAAAGCAGTTTGTATTCAAGAATTCAGATGATCCTATGGGTTACAC
Organism: Nicotiana undulata; assembly: GCA_005239495.1. NCBI lineage: Eukaryota > Viridiplantae > Streptophyta > Magnoliopsida > Solanales > Solanaceae > Nicotiana > Nicotiana undulata. Next base: position 3,112 of record ML287305.1, read on the forward strand.
TTCTTCCCTTTTATATAGGGATTTCCTAGTATAACGTTTTGGTTCCTGTAATGAATGCTCATTAATGGATAATTATTACATTAATGAGGCGTTACAAAGGATCATCAAAGGATAGTCGTAACTGTTGTATAGGAGTTACGTAACGTATAAGTCATTAACTGTTGATTCTCGAATCTATCCGTAGCTTCGTCTGGGTTCACTATGACCGCATCTCTTCTTCTTCATTAGGCTTCTCGTGGCTGATGCACTCGTGGGTTTATTGATAGTGCCTCTTTATTTCATAATTTCTTGTAAAATCATATCCATCTGTGGCGTTTTCCTTGGTCCACGTAGCTGGCTGAGTTGTCAAGGACTTGCTTATGTGTAAGACTCTTTTTTACCAACACAGTAGTGACGAGGCTAGGACACGACAACAGATAACACATGTGCAATTCAACAGTATAACAGCAAATAATAACAGGAAGTAAACAAGTAAATACAACAAGGGGGGGGGGACATGCTGGGGACAAAGGGACAACAATAATCTGAAGTAATAGATCAAGGCAACAATTGAAATGTATAAATGACAGCAGAAATTAACAGCTCTAAACAAATAAATAAATAGAAAGGGCACGGCATGTCCCATCGTGCTATAACCTCACAAAACACTCGGCACAGAATGTCCCCTCGTGCATAAATAAATAATCACTCGGCACGGAATGTCCCCTCGTGCATAACCTCACAATCACTCGGCATGGAATATCCCCTCGTGCATAACATATATGAAAGCAACAATAGACAGGAAAAATTCAACAATAAGAAACCTTAATGCACGGAAATGTTTAACAAGAATTCTACCGTCCCGGCAAGGAACACAGTGGTAACCAATCTCACTCAGAAGTACAATTGAACAAATAATCGTCAATCGAACGAATAATCAACAATATTCTACACCATGAATTACTCTCAATGCATAACTTCCAGAATGACAATTACTTCGTAACACAAGGGAATATCAATGAAGACTATATAAATCATCAAGTTCGACTCACGGGCATGCTTGACCACAACATATAGGTACTCGTCACCTCACCTATACATTGGACATGGAATTATCACATAGCAATTAAGACTCAACACTGAATCCCTCGAGCTAAGGTTAGCCCAAACACTTACCTTGATGCCTCGAACACAATTCAAGCCTCAACTACCGCTTTACCTCTTGATTCAACTGCCAACACGCTCGTATCTAGCCACAAGTTACTTAATTATATCAATAAATGCTAAATGAATCAATTCTAATGCAGGGAAATTAGTTTTTCTAAAGTTTTCCCAAAAAGTCAAACATCGAACCTAGGCCTGCTTGGTCCAAACCCGAAATTCGAACCGAAACCTGATTACCCATTCACTCCCGAGCTCGGATATATAAATGGTTTTGGAATCAGACCCCAAATTGAGGTATAAATTCCCAAATTTCAATATTCTTAGGTTTTTCCCAAAATTCCCAATTCCACCATGAAAACCCTAGATTCTAGGATGAAATCTTGTAAAAAGGAGTTAAGGAGTAAAGAAAATGAGTTAGAAATCACTTACAAATGTTTTGGAGAAGAAAGAGTGTTTAGAAAATCGTCTCTTATGTTTTTAGGGTTTTGAAAAATGAAAAATAACTAAAAATTCCGTTTATATATACCCCTCCCAGGCCTCCACCGCGGACCACGCTAGAGTGACCGCGGCCGCGAAGGCCTCATTGCAGAACCTCGCTGAAACTCCCCCACCGCGGACCGCGCTAGAGAGATCGCGCCCGCGAAGGTCTCACCGCGGACCGCGCTAGGGCGATCGCGGACCGCGCTATGGGTTCAAAGGCTTGACCCCTCAGACCTGCAACAGTTGTTCTAAGTCGAAAAGCATCCCGGAACCTACCCGAAACTCTCCCGAGCCCTCGGGGCTCAAAACCAATTATATACACAACCTCAAAAACATCCTACTGACTCACTCGTGCAGTTACACCACCAAAATAACATTAAAACAACGAATTACGCCTCGAAATCATTGTAATATTTCAAAACATCTTAAACTCTCATATTTTCCATTTTTAGTCCGAATCACGTCAAACTTAGTCCGTTTGTTACCAAATTCCACAGATAACTCATAATAAACATATTGAACCTATTACGGGCTCCGAAACCACAATACGGGCCCGATCACACAGGTTTCACATCAAATCCCATTTTCAAAAACCTTTATATTTTTCAGAAAACAATTTTCTTTAAAAATTCATTTCTCGGACTTGGAACCTCGGAATTCGATTCCTGGCATACGCCCAAGTCCCATATTTTTCTACGGACCTTCCGGGAAAGTCAAATCACGGGTCCGGGTACGTTTACCAAGAATGTTGACCAAAGTCAACTTTATTCAAATAATTATCATAAATTCATCATTTTATCAATTTTCCTCATAAAGGCTTCCCGGCCACGAGCCCGGGCTGCGTACGCACATCGAGGTCAGATAAAAGGAGGCTTTCATGACCTCGGGACACTGATTTAGCTAAAATTACACGGGATGACCTTTTGGGTCATCACAAACCCGCTCCCACCAGACAATCACATCTCTTTATTTATAAAAAGGATTTCACAATTTAGGTCAAAGCCTTTCACAATATTTATGTCTCAACAATTATAAACAGAAAGCTATACTATTCATAAACTTCATCAATTATCAATTCACAATGAAACCAACCGGAATGTATCGTAAAACACTATCAACCAGCTCAACATTTTATGTACCACAATGAATCCAAAGGAACAACTAACACTTTCAAAATACTTGAAACAATACTTAACAACAAGTTGACGAAAACAAGTAGACATGGAGGCATAAAAATCATGAAAACAGTTAAGCCAGGAATCAACAAATCGGGAACAAAGAAGGGATCATGTCAATACATAGTTTGGTGGTGCATAGGTACTCGTCACCTCACCTATACACCACACACATGCAAATTCACATAGCATTTGAGTTGGGGAATCCTATTCCCTCAAGTCAAGGTTAAACCAAACACTTACCTCGATTTCACAAGCAATTCACTGCTCAAGCACAACTTTTCCTTTAGAATTTGTCTCTAACCCGCTCGAATCTAATCACAGTTGGTTCAATATCATTAATCATTTCTAAAGGTATTAACTTTAATGAAAAATCATGGTTTTCCTATGTTTTCTTATCAAAAGACAAAAATCGACACCGGACCCGTTTGGTGTAAACTCGAGGTTCGGACCAAAAACCGCTTACCCATTCTCCCCCGAGCCCGGATAAACAATTAGTTTTGGAATCCGACCTCAATTCGAGGTCTAAATTCCCAAATTTTGAAGCTCCTAAATTCTACCCAAAAATACCAATTTGACCATGAAAACCCTAGATTCTAGGATGAAATCTTGTAAAAAGTTGTTAAGGATTGAAAGAAATTAGTTAGAGATCACTTACCAATGATTTGGAGAAGTTTGGGTCTTTGGAAAATCGCCTACGGAGAGGGTTTGAGATAATTGAAAAATGGGTGAAAATCCCGTCTAAAATCACACTTAACAGGCTGCGGTTATCGCATTTGCGACTAGGGGTTCGCAATTGCGAACCCTTTGAATTTGCGCTGCCTTCGCATTTGCGATATAAATGTCACATTTGCGACTTCTGGGCTTCCAGGGCATACTTCGCATTTGCGAAGTAAATCTCGCATTTGCGAGGTTGGCATTCCCAGGCCTTCTTCACATTTGCGACAAAAATGTCGCATTTCCCAGGTCTGTTGACTTCGCATTTGCGAAGTCTAATCTCGCAATTGCGAGATCAGAGACCTGGTGACAGACACCAGATGCACAGCTGAGATCAGAGACTTGTTGACTCACCCGAGCCCTCGGGGCTCCAAACCAAACATGCACACAAGTCTAAAAATATCATACGGACTTGCTCGTGCGATCAAATCATCAAAAACTACTAACTTACCCTCAAAACTCATGATTTTCTCAAAAACACTTCAACTTCACTAACTCTTCAACCGAACGTCCGAATCATGTCAAATCAACTCTGATTCTCACCAAATTTCACAGATGGAACTTAAATATCATAACAAATTTGTTCCGGGATCCAGAACCAAAATACTGGCCTGATACCAACAAGTTCAAACATTAATTCATTTCTTTATTTCATTAAAAATCCAGCAAAATAATTTTTCTTCAAAAATTGATTTATAAGGCTAGGGACCTCAGAATTTAATTCCGGGCATACGCCAAAGTCCTATATTTTACCGCGGACCTCCTAGGATCTTCGGAACAGAGATACGGGTCCGTTTACTCAAAATGTTGACCAAAGTCAACTAAAACCAAATTTTAAATTCCAAAAATCATTATTTCTCATATTTTCACATAAAAGTTTCCGGTTTCTCGCCCGGGCTGCGCACACAAATTGAGGTAATTAAAATTAATCTTTTTAAGGCTAATGAGCTTGGAATGGAGTATTAATTCATAAGATGACCCTTTGGGTCATCACAATCTCCACATCTAAAACAAGCGTTCGTCCTCGAAGGGACATAGAAAATTACCTGAACTGGCAAACAAGTGGGGATATTTACTCTGCATGACCGACTCAAGCTCCCAAGTAGATGCCTTAACAGGCTGACCCCTCCACTGCACTCTAGCTGAAGGGTAACTCTTTGATCTCAACTGACAAACCTGCCAGTCTAAAATGGCTACCGGCTCCTCCTCATAAGTCAAATCTTTGTCCAATTGGACAGAACTGAAATCTAACATGTGGGACGAGTCACCATGATATTTCCGAAGCATAGACACATGAAATACCGGATGAACTGAGGATAACCCTGGAGGCAACGCAAGTCTATAAGCTACCTCCCCCACTTTCTCAAGAATCTCAAATGGCCTGATATACCTAGGGCTCAACTTACCCTTCTTCCCAAATCTCATAACACCCTTCATGGGTGATACCCGAAGTAATACTCTCTCTCCAACCAGGAATGCCACATCACGAACCTTACGGTCGGCATAACTCTTTTGCCTGGACTGAGCTGCACGAAGTCGATCCTGTATAACCTTGACCTTATCTAAGGCCTCTTGAACTAAGTTTGTACCCATTAACTGAGCCTTTACCGGCTCAAACCTTCCAACCGGTGATTTACACTGTCTACCATATAGTGCCTCATAGGGAGCCATCTGAATGCTCGACTGATAGCAATTATTGTAGGCAAACTCCGCTAATGGAAAGAATTGATCCCAAGAACCTCCTAAATCAATAACACAAGCGCAAAGCATATCTTCTAATATCTGAGTAGTACGCTCGGACTGCCCGTCCGTCTGAGAATGGAATGATGTGCTCAACTCAACTCGCGTACCCAACTCACGCTGAACTGCCCTCCAAAAGTGTGAGGTAAACTGTGTACCCCGATCAGAAATGATAGACACGGGCACACCGTGAAGGAGAACAATCTCTCGAATATATATCTCTCCCAACTTCTCCAAAGTATATGTACTTTCCACTGGAATAAAATGTGCTGATTTAGTCAGCCTATCCACAATAACCCAAACGACGTCGAACTTCCTCTGAGTCCATGGGAGTCCAACACCGAAGTCCATAGTGATACGCTCCCACTTCCACTCAGGAATCTCTATCTGCTGAAGCAAACCATCGGGTCTCTGATGCTCATACTTTACTTGTTGACAATTCAAACAACGAATCATATAAGCAACAATGTCCTTTTTCATCCTTCGCCACCAATAATGCTGCCGCAAGTCTTGATACATCTTGGCAGCACCCGGGTGAATAGAATACTTAGAACTGTGAGCCTCATCAAGGATCAACTCACGAAGGCCATGAACATTAGGCACACATATACGACCTTGCATTCTCAAAACACTGTCATCTCCAACTGTAACCTTCTTGGCACCACCGTTCCGAACTGTGCCCCAAGGACCATCAAATGCGGGTCATCATCCTGTCAATCTCTGATACGCTCAAATAAGGAAGATCGAGCGACTGTACAATCTAAAACACGACTAGGCAAAATATCCAACCTCACAAACTGATTAGCCAAAGTTTGAATGTCTGAAGCTAACGGTCTCTCACCGACTGGAATAAATGCAAGGCTTCCAATACTCACTGCCTTCTTACTCAATGCATCGGCCACCATATTGGCCTTCCCGGGATGATACAATATAGTGACATCATAATCTTTCAATAACTCTAACAATCTCTTATGTATCAAATTAAGATCCTTTTGCTTGAACAAGTACTGGAGACTGCGATGATCCGTAAAAACCTCACACGGCACACCATAAAGATAGTTCCTCCAAATTTTCAATGTATGAACAATGGTTGCCAACTCTAAGTCATGGACATGATCATTCTTTTCATGGACTTTCAACTGTCGAGACGAATATGCAATCACCCTGCCCTCCTGCATCAATATCGCTCCAAGCCCAACACGAGAAGCATCACAATATATTGTGAAAGATCTTGAACCTAATGGTAACACCAACACCGGTGGTGAAGTCAAGGCTGTCTTGAGCTTCTGAAAGCTCACCTCACACTCGTCCGACCATTTGAATGGGGAACCTTTCTGAGTCAACTTAGTCGTTGGGGCTGCCATAGATGAAAACCCCTCCACAAAACGACGGTAGTAACCTGCCAAACCCAAGAAGCTCCTGATTTCCGTGGCTGAAGTCGGTCTAGGCCAATTCTTGACTGCCTCTATCTTCTTAGGATCTACCAGAATACCCTATGCCGATACCATGTGACCCAAGAAAGCTACTGAATGCAACCAGAACTCACACTTTAAAATTTTTGCATACAACTGATTATCCCTCAGAGTTTGGAGCGCTATCCGGAGGTACTGTTCATGCTCCTCCCGGCTGCGGAAGTATATTAGAATATCATCAATGAATACCATTAAGAAGGAATCCAGATGAGGCTTGAAAACCCAATTCATCAAATCCATAAAGGTTGCTGGGGCATTAGGCAAACCAAAAGACATCACCAGAAATTCATAGTGCCCATACCTTGTCCGAAAGGCTATCTTAGGAACATCGGATGCCCTAATCTTCAATTGATGGTAGCCCGATCTCAGATCAATTTTTGAAAACACCCTGGCACCCTGAAGCTGATCAAATAAATCATCAATTCTCGGCAATGGATATTTATTCTTGATAGTGACTTTATTCAGGTGTCGGTAATCTATACACATTCTCATTGATCTATCCTTCTTCTTCACGAACAAAACCGGTGCACCCCAGGGTGAGACACTAGGTCTAATAAAGCCCTTATCAAGCAAGTCTTGCAACTGCTCTTTCAATTCTGGTGGGGCCATCCGGTATGGAGGAATAGAAATGGGCTGAGTGCCTCGTGCCACATCAATGCAAAAATCAATATCCCTTTCAGGTGGCATCCCCGGAAGGTCTGCGGGAAACACCTCGGGAAACTCATGAACAATAGGCACCAAATCTATCGAAGAGACTTCAGCATCAGAATCACGAATATGAGCCAAATAAGACAAACATCCCTTCTCAACCATGCGGCGAGCCTTGGCATAAGAAATCACTCTACTGGGAGGATGACCAGGAGTCCCTTTCCATTCTAATCGAGGAAACCCTGGCAAGGCTAAGGTAACTGTCTTACCGTGACAGTCCAAGATGGAATAATACGGCGACAACCAATCCATGCCCAATATAACATTGAAATCGACCATGTCAAGAAGAAAAAGGTCTACACTGGTTTCAAGACCCTCGATAACGACTACACACGAACGATACACACGGTCTACAAATATAGCATCCCCCATCGGCGCAGACACATAAATAGGGACACTCAAGAAATCACAGGGCACAACCAAATACGAGGCAAAATATGATGACACATAAGAATAAGTAGACCCCAGATCAAACAAAATTGAAGCAACTTTATTGAAAACTGAAATGGTACCTGTAATAACAGCATCGGAGGATTCAGCCTCAGGTTTGGCTGGAAATGCATATAATCGAGATTGAGCCCTGCCACCCTGAATCACGTCTCTGGGAGGACCTCCACCTCTAGCAGGTTGGCCTCCACCCCTAGCGACCTAACCTCCACCTCTAACAATCTTGCCCCTACTTCGGGATACCTGACCCCTACCCCTAGCTGGCTGGGCAGGTGGTGTTGCAACTGGTGCCGGAACTATGACAGGAGAACCCTGGTACTGATGTTGATTACCCGAGAATTTTGGACAAGCTCTCCGAATATGCCCATATTCACCACACTCAAAGCATCCCTCCTGATATAAAGACTGACCCTGACGAGTCGGTTGACCACGATAATAACTCTGCAGAGGAGGTGCTCTGATAGGAGCTGATGGTGCGTTGTAGACTGGCTTATCAGAAGGAGGCATATAAGAACCACGACCCCCTGAGGTACCATGTGAAGCCTGAAGTGCTGAATGAAATGTCCTGGAAGAATGGACTCTACTGAAAGTAACCCCGCCTCTAGATGAGGCACCACTGAATCCACCGGAATGACGAGGTCTCTTGTCTGACCCTTGGCCTCCCATCCCGAGAACCGTCTCAACTCTCTTGGCCACATTGGCCGCATCCTGAAAGGAAATCACGGTCCCTGTCTCCTTAGCCATCTGCAACCTGATGGGCTGAGCAAGGCCCTTAATAAATCTCATGACCCTCTCTCTCTCTGTGTGGGTAACAAAAGAATAGTCCCCAAAGAGATTCTCATACTGGGTAACAGTCATGCTTCCCTGCTGAAGTCGCTCAAACTGACGACGATTCTCCTCTCTAGTAGTGATAGGCAGAAACTTCTCCACAAAGAGATGTGAAAACTTATCCCAAGTCAGAGCAGCTGACCCAGCTGGTCTAGTCAACAGATAGTCCCTCCACTATTTCTTGGCGTAACCAATCATCTGAAAAGCGGCGAAGTCGACCCCATTGATCTCCAAGATACCCATATTCCGAAGAACCTCATGACAGCTATCAAGATATTCCTGAGAATCCTCTGAAGTAGCGTCACTAAAATAAACAGGGAAAAGCTTGATGAACTTGTCCAATCTCCACAAGGCATCGGTGGACATAGTTGCCCCATCAACAAGCGGTGCTGCAACAACTGGCTGAACTACCCTAACTGGATTGGTTGCTGGGGTCTGAATCTGGGGAGTAGCAATGAGTGTGGATAACAGGAGCCTGGACCCCTACTCCAGCCTGAGATACGGCTGCTGTAACGGGGAGTGTGCCTGTCTAGGCTACGCTCTCCATAAGGCCCACTAATAGGACCAAAGCATCCTGAAGCATCGGGGTAGCAATAAACCCCTCTAGGACCTGAGCTGGTCCCACTAGAACGGTCTGAGCTGGAACCCTCTCATTAATCTCTATCTGGGGCTCTGCAGCTAGGGCTACTGTATGAGCAATGGGCTGAGTCTTGCCCCTGCCTCGGCCTCTTCCCCTAGTAGGAGTTGTTACTGCTGGAGGATCGGATTGTTGGTCAGTGGAAGAGGAAGCACGTGTTCTCGCCATCTGCGAGAGAGTAGAAGAGTTCAATCAGTATTTGAGATAACAAGAATTGCATGATAGAGTAGAAATAAAAATGAGTTTTGTTCCTAACTTCATAGCCTCTAAGAGATAAGTACAGACGTCTTTGTACCGATCCTTCAGACTCTATTAATCTTGTTTGTGAATTGTGAGACCTAGGCAACCTAGTGCTCTGATACCAACTTGTCACGACCCAAATTCCCAACCCTCAGGATCGTGATGGCGCCTAACACCATACTTTCTAGGAAAGCCAATGTTAGAATTTAATTAACCGTTTTCTTTTAATAGTTTACTTAAACACAATAGAACAATTTAAAACAAAATGAAATCTAATATTTTCCAATAAATGACTTCATGAATAATATTAGCAATAATAAAATGAACCACGAACTAATACTAAAGGTATAACTACCCAGGGTCTGGTGTCACAATTCACGAACTACTAAGAATACTACAAGTATTTGGCTGAAAGAAATATATCTCTGTTTCGAATGAATTAAAATAGCAATCTAAATAATAAAGGAAAGACTTCAGGAATTTGTTGGCGCCAGCAGAACTACCTCGTGTCTCCCTGTGAATGCTCAACTACTGCTCAAAGAATCAGCTCTGACTGGAACCTGGATCTACACAAGAAGTGCAGAGTGCAGTCTCAGGACAGCCGACCCCATGTAATGAGTAAGTGTCGAGCCTAACCTCGACGAAGTAGTGACGAGGCTACGGCGGGGCATTTATAATATAACCTGTAAACAAATAATAAAGCAACGGAATAATGACAAATTAAACAGTAACTTGCAACAATTAATAAAATAACCCAGCCACTTTTTCAGGTCTAAACTATAACCAATCCTCAGCATATATTTCCAAGTTTCAATTTAAAATAACCGTAAGTGCGGAATATGAAATGATAACGGTAAAACAGCGAGTATTCCAGTCTTTATATTTAAAATCAGTAAAACATGAATATCATCCCGTATTGCTCCTTGTTGCGGCGCGCAACCCACTTCCACATGTCCACCCTTATTGCTCCTCCCTATATATATCACCCTTATTTCTCCTATTGCGGCGTGCAACCCGATCCCACCTGTCCACCCTTATCACTCCTTGTTGCGGCGTACAACCCGCTCCCACCAGACAATCACATGTCTTTATTTATAAAAAGGATTTCACAATTTAGGTCAAAGCCTTTCACAATATTTATTTCTCAACAATTATAAACAGAAAGTTGTATTGTTTATAAACTTCATCAATTATCAATTCACAATGAAATCAACCGGTATGTATCGTAAAAACTATCAACCAGCTCAATCTTTTATGTACCACAATGAAGACAAAGGAACAACTAACACTTTCAAAATACTTGAAACAATACTTAACAACAAGTTGAGGAAAACAAGTAGACATGGAGGTATAAAAATCATGAAAATAGTTAAGCAAGGAATCAACAAATCGGGAACAAGGAAGGGATCTGTTCAACAGATAGTTTGGTGGTGCATAGATACTCGTCACCTCACGTATACACCACACACATGCAAATTAACATAGCATCTGAGTTGGGGATTCCTATTCCCTCAAGTCAAGGTTAAACCAAATACTTACCTCGAATTCACAAGCAATTCACTGCTCAAGCACAACTTTTCCTTTAGAATTTGCCTCTAACCCTCTCGAATCTAATCACAATTGCTTCAATGAAAAATCATGGTTTTCCTATGTTTTCCTATCAAAAGATGAAAACCGACCCAGAGCCCGCTTGGTCTAAACTCGAGGTTCGGACCAAAACATGTTTACCCATTCTCCCTCGAGCTCGGATATTCAATTGGTTTTGGAATCTGACCTCAATTCGAGGTCTAAATTCCCAAATTTTGAAGTTCCTAAGTTCTACCCAAAAATCCCAATATTTACTATGAAAACTCTAGATTCTAGGATGAAATCTTGTAAAATGTTGTTAAGGATTGAAAGAAATTAGTTAGAGATCACTTACCAATGATTTGGAGATGTTTGGGTCTTTGAAAAATCGCCTATGGAGGTTTAGGGTTTGAGATAATTAAAAATGGGTGAAAATCCCGTCTAAATCTTCACTTAAGAGGCTGCGGTTATCGCATTTGCGATCAGGGGTTCGCAATTGCGAACCCTTTGAATTTACGCTGCCTTTGTATTTGCGATATAAATGTCGCATTTCTGACTTCTGGGCTTCCTGGCATACTTCGCATTTGCGAGGTTGGCCTTCCCAGGCCTTCTTCGCATTTGCGACAAAAATGTCGCATTTCCCAAGTCTGTTGACTTCACATTTGCGAAGTCTGATCTCGCAATTGCGAGATCAGAGACCTGGCGACAGACACCAGATGCACAACTGAGATTTTCTATGTCTAAACACTCCATAGCCTATCCAAAACTCGCTCGAGCCCTCGAGGCTCAAAATCAAACATGTATGTAAGTCTAAAAATATCATACGGACTTGCTCGTGCGATCAAATCATCAAAAAAATATCAAAAACTACGAATTTACCCTCAAAACTCATGATTTTCTCAAGAACACTTCAACTTCACTAACTCTTCAACCGGACGTCCGAATCACGTCAAACCAACTCCGATTCTCATCAAATTTCACCGATGGAACTTAAATATTATAACAAACTTGTATCGGGCTCAGGAACCAAAATACGGGTCTGATACCAACGAGTTCAAACATTAATTCATTTTTTTATTTCATCAAAAATCCAGCAAAATAATTTTCTTCAAAAATTGATTTCTAAGGCTAGGGACCTCGGAATTTAATTTCGGGCATACGCCCAAGTCCCATATTTTACTGCGAACCTGCCGGGATCGTCGGAACACCGATACAGGTGCGTTTACTCAAAATGTTGACCAAAGTCAACTAAAACCAAATTTTAAATTCCAAAAATCATTATTTCTCATATTTTCACATAAAAGCTTTCCGGTTTCACGCCCAGACTGCACACGCAAATCGAGGTAATTAAAACTAATCTTTTTAAGGCCAATGAGCTTGGGATGGAGTCTTAATTCATAATATGACCCTTTGGGTCATCACAAGAGGAAACATAGGAATAAGTAGACCCTGGATCAAATAATACTGAGACATCCCTACTCCAGACAGAAATAATAGTGTGATTACTGCATCGGAGGCGACTGCCTCTGTCCTGGCGGGGAAAGCATAGAATCTAACCAGAGCACCACCAGACTGGCCTCCACCTCTAGGGCGAGCCCTACCTACCTATTCTACATCTCTGTCCGGGTGGGCGATGTGGTAGCTGGTGCGGTAATCATCAGACGATGGTCCTGTTGCTCAGCCTTGCCCTGAAGTCTAGGACAAAACCTCTTCATGTGGCCAAACTCTCTGCACTCGAAATAACCCCTCGGAGTAGTGGACTGCTGACATGAAGTCTGACCCTAATAGACTGAATACCCAGTGGAGAAACCCTGAATAGTTGGTCGAACGGTAAATACTCTTTGGAGTGGCACTGAAGTAGGGTCGTGCTGGAGCAATCCGAGCAAGCGATGGTGTTAACTGCATGGGCCTGCTAGACTGACCCTTCATGAACTGACCTCTGTCCCTAGGTGGAACACCACTGAATCCGCCAAACTACCAATGTCGTTTTCCCTTCGGTGAATACTCTCCTCTGCGGTTACGAAATACGCTCGATCCTCTGAACTATATCCACAACCTGATGAAAGGGAGTCCCCATCTCTACCTTAGGGGCCATAGAAACCTGAATCTCAGGGTGCAGACCTGCAATTAATCTCGGCACCCTCTTTGCGTCTATGAGGAGTATAATAGATATGTGGCGAGAAACGTCAGTGAATCTCGCCTCATAGTCAATCACAGATATATGAACCTGACGTAGTCGCTCAAACTGACCCCGAAGATCCTCTCTCTCCGAAGGTGGTATGTACTTCTCTTAGAACAGATGTGTAAACTGATCCCAAGTCTAGGGAGGTGAACCTGCTGGCCTGCTAGTGTGGTAAGCCTGCCACCACCTGTGGGCCTTCCCCTCAAGCTGAAAGGTGGTGAGGTCCACCCCGTTGGACTCCAATATCCACATGTTCTGTAGCCTATCCTTGCATCGGTAAATGAAATCACGGGGGTCTTCTGACCGCTCACCCCCAAAGTTAGGGGCCAAAGTCTAGTCTATATGTCCAGCTACTTCTGTTGATCAACGGTCGCGACTGGTACAGACTCTGGCAAAACTGTTGCAATTGGTTGAGCCCCTCTCTTAGGTAGTGCACTTGGGGTATGATAAACAGCAGCGGCGTGCCCTGGAGCCTAAGCGCTAGGGGCTTGTGCTCCCCTTCCTGCCTAAGATGTGGTTGGTCCACTATAAATAAACCAGTCTGGGTCATAGAATCCATGAACCGCAACAGATCCTAAATCTGAAATAGGTGCAGTCATGAAATCTGATAGGGTTGGATTAGCTGCAGGTGCCTCACCGGCTCCTCAATAACAGGATCCAATGGTGGTACAACTGGAGCAACTCTAGGACGCTCTCGTCCTCTGACAGGAGATGGAGCCCTCCCATGGCCTCTGCCTCGTCCTCTAGAAACGGGGGGAACAACTCCTCTACCGCCCTGTATATCAGTCACGCGCGTTCTCAACATCTGTGAGAGATAATAGAAAGATACCCAATTTTTCCTCAAATTATTTTCCAAACTTGTATATATGCTTTCAAAAATCACTCTTACCAATAATGAGTATTTTTCTTAATTTTTATCTGAATTATTTCCATATTTGTTCAGTATTTCGTATTTTAAATAATTCATAAATCATGCTCTAAATAAATCCCAAAATATTCCCCAGTTTAATATGTCGTTTATAATTACTGTTTATTTATTAAAATTCAACTATTTTATAAATTGGCCAATTGAGTGCTATTTAATTGCAATTACAATTGTTTTGCAATCATAGCCTGATTAGTCGTTTTATACCTTTAAAATCCGAATTTATGTCTTTCATATTTTTAATCTTGTCTAATTACTGTAATTATACTTATTTTTAACTTAATTTCATTTTATACAATTATTGGCTATTTTAATTAATTTACTATCCTATTAAATCGGGTATTTCACAATTAGCCTCTTCCAATTTTAATTTTAGCCACATTTGGCTGACTCAATTACCCAACCCCTGACCCAATTGAGACCAGCCCAAACCCTCCTCTTACCCGGCCCAACCTCTGGCTTAATCTGAGTCGTTGATCAAATATCATCAACGGTCCAAATCAACCCCTACCATAAATACCTTTTAACCTAACCCTTCCCCAACCGGTTCATTTCCTTCGCGACCTTTCTTCTCTCATCTCTCTATCTCTCTCAGTCGCTCTCTAGAAGCTTCCCCTCCGATGAGGGTCTGTTCCCCTCTCCGGCCGGTTCTCTCACCGGCATCCATGGTTCCTCACCACCTCGTGGTCACCTAATCACCTCTCACTCGCTCAGTAACAACTGGGTTCTTCAAAAACAGGCCTGGAGCAGTCCGCTTGCCTCCGTTGAGCCTCTTGCCATTTTCCGGCCAAACCTCGACCATCTGAGTAAGCTTTCATACTTTCCGGACTCATCTACGCCGTCTCTGAGGATTTGCCCTCTTTTACAGGTTTCACGAAACCCTAACCATCTGATTTTTGACTTTCTTTAACGTTTGCTTATCTTTTTACATTGGTGTGATATTTTACGGTCTTTCTCCGAAAAACTATTGCTTTTAGTGATTTTAACATTTAGGGTTCTTGAACCCGTCTTCAAAAGGATTTCCTTTTCGATTTTTAATTACTTGTGCCATGCTTAAGTGATTGTTTTGAAGTTTATTGTTGTTCGCACTGCTATTGTTGAAACCCTAACGCCCTAGGTCATTTTGTTATGTGAGCTTGTTTGTTCTTGTTCGACTCAATGCTATAATCTATGTTTCCCTCGTTGTTCTATGAACACCTCTCATATCAGTCAACATTGTTGTTTAAATACTTATTGATTCAACCATTTGTCTCACTGATTGTTTTACTTGCGGATGTTATGCTGATTTTTCGTAATATATTCCTTAAGTAACACAATTGCGCACTTTCCTTTTACGATGTTGTACCAATTCTGAATTCCTGTTATATTTATGTGATATTTTCCTTAAATGCAAAACTGTATATTTTCCTTTTATAATACTGCACCAATTTTTTTGAAATCCTTTCCATGTTTATGTGATGCTTCTCATTTATTTTCTCCGGATTCCCTGTGATTTCCAGTCTTCTTAATTGATTTTCGAGCCGGTACCCTATTTTATTCCCTAATGTGATATTACTACAACATGCCTTAAATAATTCACTATGCATCTAGCTCTATTTGTGCACTACATGACTTCATTGTTCTACTTTTGGGAGAATCAGTCATATTGGACTGATTCCTTTCCTTATTTCATCTTGACAGTATCGTTTGAATTAGAATCCCTTAATTAAAGGAGTCCAGTTATCTTGATTGATATTGATTGATTACTACTACCATAATTTGCTATGTGCTATTCGATTTTCAAAACTATATAAAGACTTGTTTTCTCTCTTTGCAAAGGACGGGGGAAAAAATCCAGACTAAGTTTCACAGACTGAGTTTCACATACTGGAATTCACACACAATACACTAAAAATCTAACACTAAGCACTGAGCAACACTGCTCTAAACTCTTTTGTGCTTTCATCTCTACTTGTTCTTTGCATCTGTTACTGACTACTCGGTCAGCTTAAAGCTAAGGATGAGTAGTCCCTTATTGCTCTTGTGCCCTGTTGTTGCTCTCTCTCTCTCTCTTATTCTGCACATTGTTGTTGTTGCTCTCTCATTCTGTTGTTGTTATCTTTGCTGCTCTTTGTCCTGATACTGCTGTGCTATTTCTTGCATTTGCTATATCTGCCACTCAACTGGTATGTTTCTAATTTAATTATAGTACTCTATACAATGTTTCAGTTCTTGCTTATCTACTTACTGTTTCTTTTGTGCTTCTATCTGTGGTTCTACTGCTTACCCTGTTACTAGCATGTCTAACTCCTTATATGATCTCTCTTCTTCTTCTAAAGTAACTTAATCCTGCATTATTTTCTGTGGTTTACTATGGTCTATGCTGCAGTGGTTTCTTATTCCTCCTTTCTGTTTATTACCTCATGTATGTTGGCTTAGTTGCTGTGAATTATTTGGTATCTCTAATGTGCTGAATCTGTACCTAAACTGATTAACACCACCCTTATTTGTCCCCTGAATCCCTTTCCCTGTTTGTGATTGTTCCTTGGTATCCTACTGAGTTAGGACTCTCTACTGTTTTAACATTAGTCCTTATGTGTTTCCCTGAAATTATGTGACTTCAAAACTTCTTTTCAAACTTAAAACTCCTTTTCAAAAAGCACTTTCACAATTCCTAGACCTTTAGGTTCCACCCCCCTCAGTGTGTGCATCGCTTAGGGAAAATGAGTTCCCTCTGAACATTGAGACACTGAGGTAAGGGTACTCTACACTTCACCAATCTCAACTTTGATAAACCGCTGGGTGCTGGTATTGGCCAGGGCCCTTATAAGGACCTTTGGGATCTTTGCCGCACCCAGGCCGTGTAAGGCTATGAGGCTCAACAGGGGTGAGACTGGAAGGTTAAGCCTGATTGAAGTCTCTCTATAGATTAACTTCTTATTTTCCTTTTTCATTATTGTAATCCATTCATTATGGTCTGTAATAATTTGTAAACGAATCCTTGGGTCTGGATAGTGAATATGGGAGGGGACTATGCATGCTTAGTCTAGTATGGGGTAGAAAACATCCTTATAGGGTTTTTCTTACTTACATGTGCAATAGATAACCTGTGTAGGACATGCATCTCATGCATTAGAAATCCTGCTTAGGTTCTTTATCTTTCAGCATGTCTACTTCACTCATTTTGCAAGCCATGATCATAGTTAATAATTATATCAAGTAACAAAAACTGTTATAAGGTCTTACTGCATTTTCATGATCACAGCATCTAGAAATCATGTCTTCTAGGTATTCCTATGTGCATTAGATATCTTGTTATTTAGGACTTCCTATCTATTTGAATTGCAGTTATTGAACACCTAATCAGTATGCTAAATCAATAATCTTGTTAAAAAGGTGGTTAACTGTTTGAAACGTTTCTGTAAATACACTCCTCTTAAAAGCAGGACCAAATATGCATGTACACCCCCTTTGAAATAAGTAGGCAATGTATATGGTGCCTTGGAAAACTTTAGGCCTAATACTTATTAAAACCAATAAATTGTGTTTTGCTTGCTAGTGTTAAAACCAATCAGTCCCTTCTTAAATTTGAACTCTGCTGCTTTTCACTCTTGCTTTATTTCTTTTGAAGTTCACTCCACTTTTCTCTAAAACTCCTGCTCCGTTTTCAAAATCACTGGATCTTGAAATCATTCCTCCTTTACTGAGGTTTACCTGACTCCTATTTATTTCAAATTGCTAGATTCCAGGGTCAACTTACTCTATTCAAGCATCATCCTATTTTTTTGAATCTTTGCTCTATATTTTGAACTACACGTTTTTCCCGAAACAATTTACTCACTTTCCTTTTCTTACTAACTATTGGATCCTTACCTCATTTGGATTACTGGATTCCTGTTTGGAATTACTGCTTTATTTAAATCTTGCTTTAATGTTGATTACTGATTTTTCTAAAAGTTATTCTTCTCTTTTATTGAAAGCTTTAAATTGCTACGAACTCTTAATTCTTACTGCTATTGCATTTCTGAAAATCAATCATCCTTTTGAATTGCTCAGTCTTAACTGAACCCTTTGCTTTCACTACTAAGTTTTCGAAACATATCCTTTTACTAAAACTATTGAAACCTACTGATTTTCAACTCAATAACTCTATTTTCGAACCTTCTGTGAGACTTTAATTGTGTTTGAGACGTGTCATTTACGTGCTTAATTGCGGAGGCACCTTTGAGCCTATTACTTGTCCTATGTTATCCCAATACATGATGTTCTACTTGTTCTGCATTGTCGCCTAGCATTTTATCCTTTACACCTGAGTCAGCCTAGTCCCCGCCTTTGATAGGAATAGTAGTCCCAATTGCCCTCCGGGACTTATAGGATGGGACGGGTAATGGCACGCACTAAGTAGTCGTGACCAACACGCTCTTTAAATAACCTCTACGGGGTGGGAAGGGTAGAATATGGATATGATGACCGGTGCGCTAATACCACGTGTAGCCGCCTCCCCGAGGTGTGACATACCGGGTATTGCATTGAAGTGATCCGTATTACTTTAAACCTAGGACACTTCTTTTCAAATGTTTACATTACTCAAAACCTTTGAATATTTTCATACTTGCTTTAAACCCCCTCATATGTGAACCTTATTTGTTATTTGTTTACTTTCCAAATGCACAAAACTTATTGGCTGGGACCCACAGTTGTGGATCCTGAGGGGTGCCTAACACCTTCCCATTGGGATAACCTCAATCCCTTACCCAATCTCTGGTAACGCAAACTAGTTCATGAGTTATCAACTCTAGGTGCCCTAACGCACCGTTAAATCGTTAGGTGGCGACTCTTCCTTTTCTTCTAAAGGAGTTTTCCATAATGTCTTAACCCGATCTCTCCGTACATAACCCGTGCTATAGAAAAAGGAGGCGCGACAGCATGGCGACTCTGCTGGGGATACTTGCTAGGCTTGTACCATTACAATTTGCTTTGTGCTTTTGGACTATTAATTGTCATTTAAATGCTCACACCTCTTCCTATTCCCCGTTATATGTCGTTAATTGTTTAATTTTCGCAAGTATTACTTCACCTGAATGAAACTGACATATCTTCATGTTTCTTTGTAACTGCTTTCCATTATGACTGTTGTATTTTTTTTCTTTACCGCTTTCCTTAACGTGAAAATACATGCTTAAATGCCATTTATTACATATCATGCTCTGTATTCATATTCCACTCGTGCCAAACAAATCCTATAGGAACGCTTACAATGAGTGGTTGCGCTCTTCCAATATGATTACCCCCTAAATTTGGAAAGGCGTATTTGCGGTAAAACTAGTCGATCAGCGGTGCAGTCGATAGTTCTGTGCATTCCCCCTTGAGTTGTCCGCTCAAGGGTACCAGTCTAAAACCCCAATAGAAACCTCACTCTATTATATGTTGCACGCATCATAGTCAAACCTAGCCGAGCTAACGTATTGTCCGCACAATAGCCTTTAGGATATCCTTGTCCATAGTCCATTGGGTTTCCCTGGAACCCAAAAGGACGCCTTCACGTTCTATGCATTTATTTGGAGAACTTAAATGCTCATTGCTAATTATTGATGTTAAATAGTCGAGTCTGGTGGGGGTAAGGGCCTAACCTGTTTGTCTTGCATAAATGAGGCACGAGGTCCCCAGGTTCGGCATGGTCACCAACATCCACCCAAAGCTTCTGAATTGGTGGGAAGACTCGCATTCAAGCGACAAAACAACAGTCAGAAAGCACCTGGGCAACTTGCCTTCTCTTCTTGACATTCAGCCAAATAACATGATGATAGAGGCTGCTACCACACTCTGGGACTGTGATCGGTCAGTTATTCGGTTTGGGAACAACGAGATGACACCGCTACTAGAAGAGATAGGGGGTCTGGCTGGTTTACCCTGGGAATCTCAAGGGTTATTGATCCCTGAAAACCGAACAGGCGGGGTTTTCTCAAAATGATGGGGCTGAAGAAGAATCCGGACTTAGTCTGTCTGGAAGATTCATACATCCCATTTGACTACTTGTACGAGAGACATGGACGTCAGTTCCACTCGAAGGTTAGCACATTTGGAACGAGGTATCGTCGACTTGGAGGAGAAATTCCTTAGGAGGATCGAAACTTGTCAAAAGACCGAGGGAGTTGAAGGAGGAATTTTGGCCAAAACCTATTTGCTGCTGGGACTCCGCGAGATGGGAACGTTGATCAAAGCAAGTAGAGGTGCCGAATCTGGGGAAGGTCCTTCTGGGACCAAATAGATAGGACTTGTCATTACTTTGTTTTCTGATGTAATAAGGTCACTGGCCGTTAGTGATATTTTATATTTTTTGCATTTCTTTCTGAGTCAAGTTGGATTCATCTATTTCGTCATCAATAAAATGAGGCATTTAGTACTTAAGTTCTCCAAATCAATTTGTCGCTAGGCCTACCTCGGGCACAAAGAGGTTCCCCAACTTAGGATGCGTTTTACATTTTCGCACTACGTGTTTAAATTATCACAATATGCTTTATATCTCCACTAACTTCACTACTTTTGTTAGTTATTCCCCTTCCCCAAAGGTTGGTTCGTGCACTCTGGCATCAACATCTTATTGCACCAGATCAAAGGGTCATCCTCCTACTACTCCTCCCAGTCCTCCCAAAATAAAAAGCAAAGGTGAAATGGCAGACGCAAGCGCTACTAGAAAAGACAACAGGGATGAACAGGTTGAGATCATTGACAGTCACGGTATTCAGGTTCTGCACGAGGGTATGACTCCACTAGAGAAGAAGCTACTAAAGTTCCAAGAGGAACTTGACCAAGTCAAGAACTTGGCCCACTTATCATTCTCCCTCAACGTCCCAGACGTTCACTTCCCAAATGCTCTGAACCCCACTTTACCACAGAACACCCCCAAACAACCAAGTCATCCAAAGATCCTGTTCCACCAGTACCATGCAACTACAACACTCCACCTCCCCAGGATCAGACAAGAGACCACTTCCAGGCTTATGCCAACCCCATTTATGTGGAAACTGTGGCTCACTCTGCAGCACATACATATTAATATGATGAAAAGGATAAGCTCATCAGGAATATCGTCGAAGAACTCAAGAAATTAACCAGTCGAGCTCAGGGCGTCGAAGAAATTAAGGGGGTTGAAGGGTTGAATTACGAGGACCTCTGCATACAGCCCGACGTCGAACTGCCCGAGGGATACAAACCTCCTAAGTTCAAGATGTTTGATGGCACTGGCGATCCAAGAGTCCATCTGAGGACTTATTGCGACAAACTGGTCGGCGTGGGAAAAGATGAAGGGATCCGCATGAAGCTCTTCATGAGGAGTTTGAAAGGTGATGCACTATCCTGGTACATCAATCAGGACCCAAAGAAATGGACTAGTTGGGTGAGTATGGCTACAGACTTCATGGACAGATTCAGGTTCAACACGGAGAATGCACCGGATGTGTCCTACATCCAGAACTTAAAAAAGAAACCCACTGAAACTTTTCGTGAGTACGCTACTCGTTGGAGGTCAGAGGCTGCTAAGGTCAGGCCAGCCTTGGAAGAAGAACAGATGAAGAAATTCTTCATACGCACCCAAGATCCTCAGTATTACGAGCGGCTGATGATGGTTGAAGGACACAAGTATTCTGACATCATCAAGCTGGGAGAACGAATCGAGCAAGGCATCAAAAGCAGTATGGTCACTAACTTTGAAGCTTTACAGGCTACTAATAAAGCTCTTCAATCCGGTGGTGTGTCCAGGAAGAAAGATGTAGGAGCCGTGATGGTGGCACAACAAGCCAAGTCCCCTCCCAAATACCAAGTATACCCCGCACCTTCCTTCACATACCAACCAGCTCCAAGTTACCAAGCATCTTCGCCTGCTTACCAAGCTCCACCACCCACATACCAGCCTACCTCACCCAGATATTCCCAGCCAGCTCCCGTCTATAATGCCTACAATTCCCAACCTTCTCACTACCAATCACCACCCGCTCGCCAAAACTTCTCGAAACATCGCCCAAATTTCGACCGTCGCCCACCAAAACAATATACTGCCATAGCTGAACCCATTGACCAGTTATATGAAAAACTTAAAGCCGCCGGTTATGTCACACCCATCCCCGCTGTTACCCCCGAGAATCCCTCTCAGTGGGTCAACCCAAACAAAACTTGTGCTTACCACTCTGGCATGAAGGGACACACCATCGAGGAACGTCGTTCTCTGAAAGACAAGATACAAACCCTTATAGATAACAAAATCATTATAGCCAAGGACTTTGTCCCTAATGTTTGCAACAATCTGCTGCCTGACCATAAGGGTGATGTCCACATGATTGAAGTCGATGATGACTGGCATCCTGAGGGATCAATTGGGCTAATTGCAGAGGGTGATCCGAAGAAGCCTGCGGTCACTCTTAATCCGATTGTGGTCCAGATGCAGCTGTCTGAGGAAGTTGAGGTGAACATGTCCATTCCGTTTGAGTTTGAATCAAGACCATCCGCCAAGGGAAAATCCCCAGCGCCGATCGAGGTCGAGTTTGCACGACCGCTCGAAGTTACAGTCCGACCATCTATAACATATACTCTAGCAGGAATAAGAATGACTTCATCTATTCCTGTGGAAATGTCAACAACGGCACCTTTTTATTCAGACGCCATTCCATGGGATTATACCGCTGAGGCAAGGAGGAAGGACAAAGGCAAGTCTGAGGAAGCTATCGCTGCACAGGGTATGACGAGAACTGGCAGAGTTTACACTCCTGAGCACTTGGCCGAGTCTAGCAAGCAGGCCAACAGTCGTCCTCCCATCATTGAAACAGGTTATGATGATCAATGGAGAAAGATACAAGCTAAGGAATATTCGGTCCTCGACCAACTGAACAAGACACCAGCTCAGATATCCATCATCTCCTTGTTACAAAACTCTGAAAATCACAGGAATGCTTTGTTAAGGGTGTTGAGTGAAGCATACGTACCCGACAATATCACCAGTGGGGAAATGGCCAACATGGTAGGCCAAGTGCTAGAAAGCCATAAGATCACTTTCCATGAAGATGAGCTACCACCTGAGGGGCTAGGGAACAATAGAGCACTACATATCACTGTGCAATGTGAGGATCATTTCATCACGAGGATCCTAATTGATGGGGGTTCCAGCCTCAACATTTGTCCACTGGTCACACTCAAGAGATTGGGCAAAAGCCTACATGAGATAAAGGAAGGAGAGATCAACATAAAATCCTTCGACGGTTCGCAGAGATCTATCGTTGGGGAAATCACTTTGCGCTTGCAGATGGGACCGACTTGGTTTAATGTAGACTTCCAGGTGATAGATGTGCCTGCATCCTACAATTTACTGTTGGGACGACCTTGGATCCATGCAGCCGGGGCCGTGGCATCAACTTTACACCAAGCCGTGAAGTTCGAATGGAATCATCAAGAGGTAATCATTCATGGCGACGGTAGCAACCATATCTACGGTCTCCAGGCCTTTCCGATCATCAATGGAAGGAGAAAGTTGGGCGGAGAAGTCTATCATAACATAGATCGTGTCAACGCTATGGACAAAGGCAAGTGGTGGAAGAGCAAGACCGAAAGCATACTGAACTGGCACGGGTACGAGCCAGGTAAAGGGCTCGGTAAGCATCTTCAAGGGATAACAAAGCTTATAACCCTCAAGAAGCATGGTACTACATTTGGTCTAGGGTATGAGTACACCTGGAAAGAATTCAAGGACTGGTCGCCACCATGGCGCGGCCCCTACTACCCGTTGGAGCAGCCGATACCCCGCATAGAGCAGACTTTCCATCCAGCCGACGTCATATATGGTACAGACGAAGAAGAATCGCTAGCAGCCATGAGGGATCTATTCCTAGAGGAATAGGATATGGATTGTTGTGTAATTCTTAAAGAGGAGGGGGGGAAGGTCCTTCCATACAGGTCGTGAGCAAAGGATCGCACCTCAACAATTGGTCTGTCAGGACGACCAGAGCCCGGCGAGCCTCGGGGTAGCAAGGCTAACAAAACAAACATTATCTGCAGTTTATTTATTTAAAGCATTTCCTTCCTTTTTCGCATTTTTAATTTCTGCAAGAAAGAGCTCTTATGTTCGAACGTTTACTCAATTTATCAAAGCATTTCCAAATCTTACATTTACTTATATTCACTTGCTATTTTTCTCCTTTCCATTACTTTATTCTTACACATCATTACTGTTATCATCTTGATGAACCGACGATTGTGACCTGCAACGAGGCAACGCAACAAATGGATTCTGAGTCAGACGAGGATGATATACCTGAGGATATTATTAAGGAAGTCGAGAACTTTGAGAATAGACCTAAGTCTAACTTGGATGAGACTGAGATCGTCAACCTGGGAAACACAGAGAACGTCAAAGAAACACGCATCAGCATTCATTTGTCACCATCAGAAAAGAAGGAGTACACGGAGTTTTTAAAAGAGTATAAGGACATATTCGCCTGGTCATATGATGACATGACTGGACTCAGTACATCTATTGTGGCCCACAAGCTACCAACCAATCTGACATGTCCACCAGTAAAGCAGAAGCTCGGGAAATTTAAACCAGACATGAGTTTGAAAATCAAAGAAGAAGTCACCAAACAGATCAACGCCAGAGTTCTCCGGGTGGTCGAATATCCTACCTGGTTAGCCGACATTGTGCCAGTACCAAAGAAAGACGGGAAGGTCAGAGTCTGCGTCGACTACCGGGATCTCAACCGGGCCAGTCCGAAAGACAACTTCCCATTGCCAAATATACACATCTTAATTGACAATTGTGCCAAGCACGAGCTGCAGTCTTTTGTGGATTGTTTTGCGGGTTACCATCAGATTTGGATGGACGAGGAAGATGTTGAGAAAACGGCATTCATTACGCCATGGGGAGTGTATTGCTACAAAATGATGCCATTCGGTTTGAAGAATGCAGGGGCCACTTACATGAGAGCCATGACTACTATATTCCATGATATGATTCACAAGGAGATCGAGGTATATGTAGACGACGTCATCATCAAATCGAAGAGAGATGCCGATCACATGGAAGATTTGAGAAAATTCTTCAACAGGTTAAGGAAATACAATCTGAAGCTTAACCCTGCGAAATGTGCATTCAGGGTTCCTACTGGGAAACTGCTAGGGTTCATTGTCAATCGTCGAGGAATAGAGCTAGATCCATCAAAGGTCAAAGCCATCCAAGGATTGCCGCCACCAAAGAACAAAAAGGATATTATGAGCTTCCTGGGACGGCTCAATTATATCAGCCGGTTCATAGCCCAGTCTACCGTCATTGGTGAACCGATCTTTAAAATGTTGAGAAAGAATGTTGCAACTAAATGGACTGAGGATTGTCAAAAGGCCTTCGACAGAATCAAAGAGTACCTCTCAACACCGCCAGTCTTGGTACCCCCAGAGCCGGGTAAACCCCTATTACTCTACTTGGCTGTATTAGACGGAGACTTCGGTTGCGTTCTCGGGCAACATGATGAAACAGGAAGAAAGGAGCAAGCAATTTACTATCTCAGCAAGAAGTTCACCAGTATGAGGCCCGGTATTCTCTATTAGAGCGCACCTGTTGTGCTTTGACTTGGGTCGCACAGAAGCTGAGGCATTACTTATGTGCCTACACAACATACCTCATATCCAGGATGGACCCACTAAAGTACATCTTTCAGAAACCTATGCCCACTGGCAAGCTGGCTAAATGATAGATCCTATTAAGTGAGTTCGATATCATTTACGTAACTCAGAAGGCAGTCAAGGGACAAGTGTTAGCCGATCATCTTGCCGAGAATCCTGTGGACGGAGAATACGAACCTCTAAAAATGTATTTCCCCGATGAAGAGGTATCATTCGTAGGAGAGGACATTGCAGAGTCCTACGACGGTTGGAGGATGTTCTTTGATGGGGCTGCAAACTTCAAAGGCGTGAGTATTGGAGCAGTACTAATTTCAGAAACCGGTCAACATTATCCGGTATTCGCCAAACTATGGTTCCCTTTCACCAACAACATGGCCGAATATGAGGCCTGCATCCTTGGGCTTAATCTAGCCATCGACATGAACATTCAGGAATTATTAGTAATCGGTGATTCAGACTTATTGATACACCAAGTCCGAGGAGAATGGGCGACCAAGAATTCCAAGATATTGCCATACTTAGATCATGTGCAGGAATTGAGAAGGAGGTTCACAAAGATTGAATTTCGCCATGTTCCCAGAATCCAGAATGAGTTCGCCGACGCACTGGACACCTTGTCATCCATGATCCAGCATCCAGATAAGAATTTCATTGATCCTATCCCGGTGGGGATTCACACTCAGTCGGCTTACTGTGCACACGTTGAAGAAGAAGCGGATGGAAAGCCTTGGTTTCATGACATTAAGAAATACTTGACAGAAGGGGAGTATCCAGAACTTGCGAGCACCACTCAAAAGCGCACTCTACGAAGATTGTCAAATAACTTCTTTCACAGCGGAGGAATCCTATATAGGAGGACTCCAGATTTGGGTTTTCTAAGATGTGTCCAGGCAAAGGAAGCAACGAAGTTGTTGGAGGAAATACACGTTGGTACATGCGGCCCTCATATGAACGGGTTTGTTCTAGCAAAGAAGATTCTTCGGGCTGGTTATTTCTGGATGACCATGGAAACAGAATGTATCCAGTATGTCCGCAAATTCCATCGGTGTCAAATACATGGGGATATGATAAAGGTACCTCCCAGCGATCTTGATGCAACAAGCTCACCCTGGTCGTTCGCCGCTTGGGGCATGGATGTTATTGGACCAATCGAGCCTACCGCCTCTAATGGACACAGGTTCATTCTGATTGCTATTGACTATTTCACCAAATGGGTCGAAGCCGCATCCTAAAAAGCAGTTACTAAGAAAGTGGTAGTCGATTTTGTCTGCGACCGCATTGTTTGTCAATTTGGAGTTCCAGAGTCAATCACCACCGATAATGGTTCCAATCTAAACAGTGATTTGATGAAAGTAATGTGTGAAACCTTCAAGATCAAACACAAGACTCTACAGCGTACAGGCCTCAAATGAATGGAGCCGTCAAGGCTTCCAACAAGAACATCAAGAAGATATTAAGGAAGATGATAGAAAAACACAAGCAATGGCATGAGAAGTTATCATTCGCCCTGTTGGGATATCGCACCACGGTTCGCACATCAACCGGGGCAACTCCTTACATGTTGGTATACGGAAGAGAAGCCATCATTCCTGCTGAAGTTGAAATTCCATCCTTGAGAATTATACAAGAAGCTAAACTCAGCGACGCAGAATGGGTAAAAAACTGATATGAGCAGTTGGCCCTCATAGACGGAAAGAGAATGAACGCGGTTTGTCACGGTCAGCTATATCAGAACAGAATGACCAGAGCCTTCAACAAGAGAGTCAAACCAAGGCGATTCACACTGGGGCAGCTGGTGTTAAAGAAAGTCTTTCCTCATCAAGACGAAGCAAAAGGGAAATTCTCTCCCAATTGGCAAGGCCCGTACAGTGTTCACCAAGTTCTGACAGGAGGAGCACTCATACTCACATAAATGGATGGAGAAGTTTGGCCTAAACCAATCAATTCAGATGCAGTCAAGCGCTACTATGTGTAATTGCTATGCTCTATCAATGTTGTATAATGAACTACGCCTGACCTGATTCCCGTTTAAGAGGGGATACGTAGGCAGCCCTGTGGGTAGGTCACATTTTAATCAAAATTTCATTTTCCCCACGAATGGAAACTGGGGCAGAATTTTGATGAGGGACCTCAAAATTCCAAAGCAAGTTCTGCCGAGCACCGCACCAGTAACAGCCAGAAGTCGTCACCCATCAAACTTGGGCAAGGTTAAGAAGAAACTCTCAAATCTCTGCCGCAATGGAGGTTGCAATGTCTTGAACCGCGTCGCGGTCGTCAGTTCATCAAAAGAAAACTATGCTTTCTATCTATCGTATCATATTTTACAAAATCATGCATATTTATTTTTTCTAAAAAGCAGTTTGTTTTAGAAATGCTACCCCGCGGCACAAGCAAAGTCATCGTCATCAAGCAAGCAGGCTAGATCAAGCCAGTGGGGGATACGAACTAACCTCCCCCTTTACAAAACTTACGATTTTTCTTTGAACGCAGGCACAAAGGCGGCGAAAGCCCAAAGCATCTCTTATCTTTGCAAGACATTCTCAAACCCCTCCTGCATTGCCAACATTCACTATCACCGCAAGCAGCTCCGTATTCACAATAATCATATCGCCATAATTTATCATCAGCTAAGAACTCTTACTGTCATTTTATCTTCCCACACTTGCATTTTCATAAGGCTACCTTTCTGCCTTTCGAGACTAAGCACTGTCTCCTGCATTTTATTTCTCGCATTTGCATAAGGCTACCATTCTGCCTTCCGAGACTAAGCTCTGTCTCCATCTGCATGAGGTTAAGCTCTACCTCCATTTGTATAATGCTACTCTTCTGCCTTCCGAGACTAAGCACTGTCTCCCACTGCACTTTATCCCTTGCATAAGGCTGTCATTCTGCCTTCCGAGGTTCTACGCTACCTCTATCCGCATTTTACTTCACTACGCACAGCTCCTATCTATTTTTCAGAACAATTACCTTTCGCAACGATATTTATCTATGCTTTCTTTCGGGCTAAGCTCTGCCCCGCTTTCCTTTTCGCAAATCGCAAGACTAAGCTCTGTCTTGTCTGCATCATACTATTGCATTCTTCATGGGCTGAAATATCGCCAACTTGTCCAATGGCATCATCGTTCGGAGGCACCATCCTCATGGCCCGAGAACATCACTTCATAGCCTGCGGATCTCTTATATCCAACTTGCATATCATTATTCATAGGCATCATGGTTCGAAGGCACCATCCTCATGGCCCGAGAACATCATTTCATAGCTTGCGAATCCCGCACCAAGCGATTCACGGCCCAGGACATCATGGTCTAAGGACACCATCCTAATTGTCCGAAGACAGCATTCATAGTCCAACGGGAACTCGCATCATGTTTATATTATGCAAAATATACGTTCGTTCTTTATTTGCAGGTAACCCGGCCGGAACAACCAACCAGGCAAGAGCAGACCGCTCCAGTTCTTCGTCACAACCCCGAAATATCTTTGTATTCTTACCCCCACCATGCACCTTGCGTCCGTTCTTGTAAAACATCACCGGTATACTTCGCCGATGAATCCGGAACTACAAGCGGCCTGATTCCTGTAAAACCAGGGATATGTAGGCAACTCAAAAACGAGGGTGCGGCCGAATTCTATCCCGCAGCTTCATCTCAGGTCAAAATTGGCCATTATATCTTTACCCGACAACTCTTTCATCCTTCCCGTGTAAAGAGGAGCAGTTGTTGATACCCAATTTTTCCTCAAATTATTTTCCAAACTTGTATATATGCTTTCAAAAATTACTCTTACCAATAATGAGTATTTTTCTTAATTTTTACATATTTTATCTGAATTATTTCCATATAATTCAGTATTTCGTATTTTAAATAATTCATAAATCATGCTCTAAATAAATCCCAAAATATTCCCCAGTTTAATATGTCGTTTATAATTACTGTTTGTTTATTAAAATTTAACTATTTCATAAATTGGCCAATTGAGTGCTATTTAATTGCAATTACAATTGTTTTGCAATCATAGCCTGATTAGTCGTTTTATACCTTTAAAATACGAATTTATGTCCTTCATATTTTTAATCTTGTCTAATTACTGTAATTATACTTATTTTTAACTTATTTCATTTTATGCAATTATTGGCTATTTTAATTAATTTACTATCCTACTAAATCGGGTATTTTCACAATTAGCCTCTTCCTATTTTAATTTTAGCCACATTTGGCTGACTCAATTACCCAACCCCCTGACCCAATTGAGACCATCCTAAACCCTCCTCTTACCCGGCCCAACCTTTGGCTTAATCTGATCTGTTGATCAAATATGATCAACGGTCCAGATCAACCCCTACCATAAATACCTTTTAACCTAACCCTTCCCCCACCGGTTCATTTCCTTCGCGACCTTTCTTCTCTCATCTCTCTATCTCTCTCATTCGCTCTCTAGAAGCTTCCCCTCCGA
Organism: Nicotiana undulata; assembly: GCA_005239495.1. Classification (NCBI taxonomy): domain Eukaryota; kingdom Viridiplantae; phylum Streptophyta; class Magnoliopsida; order Solanales; family Solanaceae; genus Nicotiana; species Nicotiana undulata. The sequence goes on from ML287305.1 coordinate 33,468, forward strand.
TGATGGTCTGTTCCCCTCTCCGGCAGGTTCTCTCACTGGCATCCATGGTTCCTCACCACCTCATGGTCACCTATTCACCTCTCACTCGCTCAGTAACAACTGTGTTCTTCAAAAACAGGCCTGGAGCAGTCTGCTTGCCTCGTTGAGCCTCTTGCCATTTTCCAGCCAAACCTCGGCCATCTGAGTAAGCTTTCATACTTTCTGGCCTCATCTTACCCGTCTCTGAGGATTTGCCCTCTTTTACGGGTTTTCACGAAACCCTAACCATCTGATTTTTGACTTTTTATTTAACGTCTGCTTATCTTTTTACATTGGTGTGATATTTTACGGTCTTTCTCCGGAAAACTATTCCTTTTAGTGATTTTAACATTTAGGGTTCTTGAACCCGTCTTCAAAAGGATTTTCTTTTCGATTTTTAATTACATGTGCCATGCTTAAGTGATTGTTTTGAAGTTTATTGTTGTTCGCACTGTTATTGTTGAAACCCTAACGCCCTAGGTCATTTTGTTATGTGCGTTGTTTATTCTTGTTCGACTCATTGCTATAATCTCTGTTTCCCTTGCTGTTCTATGAACACCTCTCATATAAGTCAACATTGTTGTTTAAATACTTATTGATTCGACCATTTGTCTCACTGATTGTTTTACTTGCCGATGTTATGCTGATTTTTCATAATATTTTCCTTAAGTAACACAATTGCGCACTTTCCTTTTACGATGTTGTACCAATTCTGAATTCATGTTATATCTATGTGATATTTTCCTTAAATGCAAAACTGTATATTTTCCTTTTATAATACTGCACCAATTTTTTTGAAATCCTTTCCATGTTTATGTGATGCTCCGGATTCCCTGTGATTTCCAGTCTTCTTAATTGATTTTCGAGCTGGTACCCTATTTTATTCCCTAATGTGATATTACTACAGCATGCCTTAAATAGTTCACTATGCATCTAGCTATATTTGTGCACTACATGACTTCCTTTTTCTACTTTTGGGAGAATCAGTCCTATTGGACTAATTCTTTTCCTTATTTCATCTTGCCAGTATCGTTTGAATTAGAATCCCTTAATTAAAGGAGTCCAGTTATCTTGATTGATATTGATTGATTACTACTACCATAATTTGCTATGTGCTATTCGATTTTCAAAACTATATAAAGACTTGTCTTCTCTCTTTGCAAAGGACGGGGAAAAAAACTCAGACTAAGTTTCACAGACTGAGTTTCACATACTGGAATTCACACACAATACACTAAAATTCTAACACTAAGCACTGAGCAACACTGCTCTAAACTCTTTTGTTCTTTCATCTCTACTTGTTCTTTGCATCTGTTACTGACTACTCAGTCACCTTAAAGCTAAGGCTAAGTAGTCCCTTATTGCTCTTGTGCCCTGCTTGCTCTCTCTCTCTTATTCTGCACATTGCAGATGTTGCTCTCTCATTCTGCTGCTATTATCTTTGCTGCTCTTTGTCCTGATACTGTTGTGCTATTTCTTGCATTTGCTATATCTGCCATTCAACTGGTATGTTTCTGATTTAATTATAGTACTTTATACAATGTTTCATTTCTTGCTTATCTACTTAATGTTTCTTTTGTGCTTCTATCTGTGGTTCTACTGCTTACCCTGTTACTATCATGTCTAACTCCTTATATGATCTCTCTTCTTATTCTAGAGTAACTTAATCCTGCATTATTTTCTGTGGTTTACTATGGTCTATGCTGCAGTGGTATTCCTCCTTTCTGTTTATTACCTCATGTATGTTGGCTTAGCAGCTGTGAATTATTTGGTATCTCTAATGTGCTGAATCTGTACCTAAACTGATTAACACCACTCTTATTTATCCCCTGAACCCCTTTCCCTGTTTGTGATTGTTCCTTGGTATCCTACTGAGTTAGGACTCTCTGCTGTTTTAACATTAGTCCTTATGTGTTTCCCTGAAACTATGTGACTTAAAAACTTCTTTTCAAACTTAAAACTCCTTTTCAAAAAGCACTTTCACAATTCCTAGACCTTTAGGTTCCACCCCTCTCAGTGTGTGCATCGCTTAGGGACCATGAGTTCCCTCTGAACCTTGAGACACTGAGTTAAGGGTACTCTACACTGCACCAATCTCAACTTTGATAAACTGCTGGGTGCTGGTATTGGCCAGGGCCCTTATAAGGACCTTTGGGAGCTTTGCCGCACCCAGGCCGTGTAAGGCTATGAGGCTCAATAGGGGTGAGGCTGGAAGGATAGGCCTGATTGAAGGCTCTCTATAGATTAACTTCTTATTTTCCGTTTTCATTATTGTAATCCATTCATTATGGTCTGTAATAATTTGTAAACGAATCCTTGGGGCTGGATAGTGAATATGAGAGGAGATTATGCATGCTTAGTCTAGTAAGGGTAGAAAACATGCTTATAGGGTTTTTCTTACTTACATGTGCAATAGATAACCTGTGTAGGACATGCATCTCATGCATTAGAAATCTTGCTTAGGTTCTTTTATCTTTCAGCATGTCTACTTCACTCATTTTGCAAGTCATGATCACAGTTAATAATTATATCAAGTAACAAAAACTGTTATAAGGTCTTACTGCATTTTCATGATCACAGCATCTAGAAATCATGTCTTCTAGGTATTCCTATGTGCATTAGATATCTTGTTATTTAGGACTTCCTATCTATTTGAATTGCAGTTATTGAACACCTAATCAGTATGCTAAATCAATAATCTCGTTAAAAAGGTGGTTAACTGTTTGAAACGTTTTGTAAATACACCCCTCTTAAAATCAGGACCAAATATGCATGTACACCCCCTTTGAAATAAGTAGGCAATGTATATGGCGCCTAGGCAAACTTTAGGCCTAATACGTATTAAAACCAATAAATTGTGTTTTTCTTGCTAGTGTTAAAACCAATCAGTCCCTTCTTAAATTTGAACTTTGCTGCTTTTCACTCTTGCTTTATTTCTTTTGAAGTTCACTCTACTTTTCTCTAAAACTCCTGCTCCGTTTTCAAAATCACAGGATCTTGAAATCATTCCTCCTTTACTGAGGTTTACCTGACTCCTGTTTATTTCAAATTACTAGATTTCAGGGTCAACTTACTCTATTCAAGCATCATCCTATTTTTTTGAATCTTTGCTCTATATTTTGAACTACACATTTTTCCCGAAACAATTTACTCACTTTCCTTTTCTTACTAACTACTGGATCCTTACCTCATTTGGATTACTGGATTCCTGTTTGGAATTACTGCTTTATTTAAATCTTGCTTTACTGCTGATTACTGATTTTTCTAAAAGTTATTCTTCTCTTTTATTGAAAGCTTTAAACTGCTACGCACTCTTAATTCTTACTACTATTGCATTTCTGAAAATCAATCATCCTTTTGAATTGCTCAGTCTTAACTGAACCCTTTGCTTTCACTACTAAGTTTTCGAAACATATCCTTTTACTAAAACTATTGAAACCTACTGATTTTCAACTCAATAACTCTATTTTCGAACCTTCTGTGAGACTTTAATTGTGTTTGAGACGTTCCTTTTACGTGCTTAATTGCGGAGGGACCTGTGAGCCTATTACTTGTCCTATGTGATCCCAATACATGATGTTCTACTTGTTCTGCATTGTCGCCTAGCATTTTATCCTTTACACCTGAGTCAGCCTAGTCCCCGCCTTTGATAGGAATAGTAGTCCCAAGTTCCCTCTGGAACTTATAGGATGGGACGGGTAATGGCACGCACTAAGTAGTCGTGACCAACACGCGCTTTAAATAACCTCTACGGGGTGGGAAGGGTAGAATATGGATATGATGACCGGTGCGCTAATACCACGTGTAGCCGCCTTCCCGAGGTGTGACATACCGGGTATTGCATTGAAGTGATCCGTATTACTTTAAACCTAGGACACTTCTTTTCAAATGTTTACATTACTCAAAACCTTTGAATATTTTCATACTTGCTTTAAACCCCCTCATATGTGAACTTTATTTGTTACTTGTTTACTGTTCAAATGCACAAAACTTATTGGCTGGGACCCACAGTTGTGGATTCTGAGGGGTGCCTAACACCTTCCCCTTGGGATAACCTCAAGCCCTTACCCAATCTCTGGTAACGCAAACTAGTTCATGAGTTATCAACTCTAGGTGCCCTAACGCACCGTTAAATCGTTAGGTGGCGACTCTTCCTTTTCTTCTAAAGGAGTTGTCCATAATGTCTTAACCCGATCTCTCTGTACTTAACTCATGCGATAGAAAAAGGGGGCGCGACAATGTGTGCCCAGTAAGTATCTACTCTAACCTCGAAGAAGTAGTGACGAGGGGTCAACTTGACACTTACTAGTGGTCAAACAGTAATAGAAATACATAAAGTAGACATGGTGAGTGTACAACAAGTAGAAACAAATCAAATAAAAGTAATTACAGTAATTCCACACATGAGTCTATATCAAATCACTAGACTTGTCATAACCGGCCTTGAAGGCACTAACTCAATTGTTACCAAACCAAATGCAGTCTCAAATATTAAGCATGAAGTTGATGAGGCGAATGACCCGGTCCTATAGGAATACTGGTACTCAGTACTGCCGAGGCGAACAGCCCGATCCCATTCTAATGGTGTTAACATAGTGCCGAGGCGAATAGATCGATCCCGTAAGAGTAATTGATTTCACTGCCGAGGCGAACGGCCTAATCCCATAAGAGTAGAGAACGTTACCTCGCTCGCGAAAGCACATGCGAGTCGAGAAAACACTGATTCATAGTTTATCAAATATTTCCCAATTTTGCTAAAGTAAGAGTCTAAATCGGTATATTTATTAAAATCCTCAATCTTAGTCATAATCAAAAAAATTAATACACATGATTAGTACAAATATCACAATTAAAGGCACGTTATGAATCTAAATCTACCGGACATTACATGAATATAGCTACGCACGGACTTTTATCACCTCGTGCATACGTAGTTTCCCACAACAATTAATACGCCTAATGGGATAAGTTCCCTCTTAAGAGGTTAGGCAAGAGACTTCCTCGCTTTCAAATCCACTAACCGTCTCTTTAACCTCACTAGAATTTCCCAAATGAAGCCGAGCAATCCGAACATAATAAAATATCGTATAAACTAATCAATAAGTGCTCAAAAGTTCCTAATTTAGCTATTAAACTAATTCCCAGTCAAATCCGGAAGTCTATAAAAATCACCCCCAGGCCTACATGCCCGAATTCCGAAAATTTCCGAAGATAAATGTTATCCATGACTTCACGAACGCAAATATATAATTTATTCCCAATTCTATAATCAATATCGTGGTCAAATATCATTGTTATCAAAACCTAGGCTTTTTAACAAACTTCTAATATTCACACATTTTACCCGTTATAACCTATCCATAATCTATGTATTTAACTTACATTAGGTAGAAATTACTCACCTCACAATCTTGATGAAAACCCCTCTCCAAGAAGCTCCAAATTCGGACCACACAAATAAGAAACGGGAAAATAAGCCTAAGTCTCGTCCTTAAATCAATTCACTACCTAGTTGACCCTTCTTCGCGATCGCGGAAGAATCCTTCGCGAACGCGTAGGTAGTGTCGCGGTCATGGCCCTTCGTGAACGCAAAGAGCAAAGGTGGATGACCCACCCCATTCCCTTTATTCTATGCGTAATTTTGTGTACAAGTCATAAATCACCATACGAATCTATTCCCAGGCTCGGAATCCCAAACAGACCTCGATAGCAGCAAAGTCTACTCCAAACCAAATTCAAAGAACTAGAAAACCTTCCATGATCTAACTTTCAACATTAAGTGTTGAAACTCTTCCGGATCACCGAAAACTCGACCCGAACACACGCCTAAGTCCAAAATATCATACGAACCTATTGGGACCATCAAATCCCGATTCCGAGACCATTTGCTCAAAATGTTGATCCAAGTCAAACTTGGCCATCATAGGATACTATTAAGGAACAAAGTGTTACGATTTTAATACGAACCCTTTCAAACCCGAGTCAATCATCCCCGCAAGTTATAAAATAGTAATAGCACATGTGGGAGGTCTCAATTATAAAAACGAGGATCTAGGAAGCAAAAGGCCAAATACATCGGCAGCCCCTTAAAGTTGTCCTCGCTTTTCACTTATATACTTTATCTTAAGTCCGTTCCATTTGAACATTTCAACAGAATATTAACTGTGTCATTTAGACACAAAATTGATAAGAACCTAAACACAAAATATGTGTGTAATTCACACAACTAGATAACGAATAAGATGGAGACACGTGGATTTAACTTAAATAAATAAATAAAAGTTTTGAAAAGAGAAAAAATTAAAAGAAAAACAAGAATCCCAACCTCCCTTTCGTCATCTTCCTCGTGACTCCCCCTCCCTACCGTCTTCTTATGCCAAAAAGGAAAAGAACAAAGGCATCTTCTTTACAAACTCACTTGTGTCATCATTCTTCTTCCTCTTAATCTGCACCCCCAACCCTCTACAACACTAAGAACAAGCATAAAACATAGAAATCAACTAGTAACAATTTTTTTGTCATGTGAAATATTAATCCCAAATTGCTGAAAAATAAATTCAACAACAACAAATATTAGTGGTTTAATTTGCTTTCCTGGCCAAATCTGGATCTTCTAGAGATACCCATGTCACTCGCATTGGATCTGCAATGAAGATTTTAGTGATGCCCCCAAAGTAAAAGCACTAATCCAGCAAGCTCACCGGTGACGGAACCTACATGTTTCAGATCCGAAAAAATTGTTCAAAAAAAATTATGGTATCTGAAAGGAGAAGGGCCAAAATTGTGTGAAAATCACGAACGACCTGCAAATTGAATTTGAGTTGAGAAAAGAGGAGAGGAACGAACAAGAACTGTGAAATTTTTCCGGCGAACTTATTCCGACAATGAAAAATAATGCATATCATGGTGTGTGAAAGAAAAGGAGGAAAAAGAAAGAGAAAAAAGTTTTAAAAAGAAAAATAGATCCCTCACGCTCTTAAAAATAGTGTAATACACGCACTATGCCACATCATCAAAATATGTTTAAATGGCACCGTTAATATTTCGTTGAAGTGTTCAAACGGAATGAACTTAAGATAAAGTATGTAACTGAAAAGTGAGGACAACTTTAAGGGGTTGCCGATGTATTTGGCCAAACCAAAATGACCGGGGGTCCTTACACAACCCAAGGCTAACCTTCGCAATTGCGAGCAAGGCATCACATTTGCGGTACATGAGCCCTCCCTGCCTACTTTCGCAATTGTGATGCTGGTGCTCGCAGTTGCAATGATTGTAGCACCATCACACCAACAGCCTGGAACAAGTTCAATCTGATCTAAAAGACGCCCGAAACTCCCCCGAGCGCTCGGGGCTCTAAACCAAATACCCACACAAGTTCAAAAAATATCACACGAACTCGTCCATCTTATCAAAATGCCAAAATAATATCCGAAACCACGAATCGGATATCAAAACACATGAAATTCAAAAGGAAACTCAAGAATCTCTAGAAACACAACCAAGCTTCTAATTCCTATCAAACCAACTCGGAATTACACCAAACTTTGCAGACAAGTTTCAAATGACAAAACGGACCGATTCCAAGTTCTGAAACTAAAGTATGAACCCGAAAACCATAAAGTCAACCTACAGTCTAACCTAAGGAATTTTTAAACCTTTAAATTGCCAAGTTTCGGCAAAATAAGTCTAATCAACTTAGGAACCTCCGAATTCACTTCCGGACATATGCCTAAATCCAAAATCATAATATGAACCTAGCAGAGCCATCAAAATACCATTCTGGGATCGTTTTCATAAAAGTCAAACCTCGGTCAACATTTCTAACTTAAACTTCTAAACTAAGAACTAAGGGATCCAAATCATTCCAAAACTTTCCCGAAACAAAACTAACCATCCCCACGAGTCATAAAACCACAAATACACATACAGAACGCTTTAAAAGTGGAAAATGGGGCTCAAATACACAAAACAATCAGTTGGGTCGTTACATTAGTCCTCAACAAAGTCTTGCTTAGAAGGAGAATTTTTTCTCTCGATAAGTTTTTCTCTCTTTTATATTAGTATATTGATGTAAGTCAATTAATCAAAACCATATTGTACTATATTATGCCTCTTCTTTTATAAAAAAACTTTCCGTGTTATTTATTGTCGCCAATATTTGCTTTCTTCATGAAATCTTGTTTTTTCGATCCCTATATGGATTAAGAAAAGGAAGGAAAAAGAAGGAGATCAAAGAAAGCGAATAAGAACTTTGAAAAGGGTATAAATGAAAGAGCATAAATATTATACACATGGAAAAGAAATGTAGACATCTTAATGATCCATTTCCTTATATTTTCTTCGTTAAAATTTTATATTCCCTATTATTGAGAAATTACTATCTTGGGTGTAGACATTTTTCCAATTGCTTTATCAGGATCTCACGCTTAATGTTATAGTCTTTTATTTTTGTTTTCAATTCTTCGCTTCTGTCGCAAGAGATATTTCGTTTGTTTAGATTCAAAATAAGACTTTGCGATAACAACTGCTGGAAAAACTTTTGTAGTCCTGACACATTTTTCGAACTATAAAAAATTAAAGGAAAAGAAGAAGCAGTCAGCTTATATGCACGGGATGTTTACGCCAAGCTAAAGAATGTGAGATAAATAATTTTGCATATACACTTTTTAACAATTCACCATGGTTAAGTAATATGCATTTCCAACTTCATTTGTTGATTCTTAAAATTGATTATTTAATTAAGTCTAAACACCCGAGCCAGATAAATATTTATTGAAACACATTTTTATATTATCTGCCTCCTAATAGGTCGTTCTGTTGTTTTTAAGATAAAGGGATAAATATTTTGCTTTATCTATCCAATAATGAGCAAACTATAAATCCCGATCATCATCTCTCTGTTTTAATAAACTTACGGCTTGTTTGGATGATTGTTACACATCATTTCATAAAGTATCGTATCATATTGTATTGTATCGTTCGATAAATATAATGTTTGGATAGATTATTGTATCGTTTGCCATTGTTACATAATATCATTGCACCAGCAATATGAAGAATAAATTTACAATATTATAAAGAAAAATTATGATATGAGATAAATTTATTATATAAAAAGGTAGGGTAAATGATAAAATAAAATTATTTAATAATAGTGAAGGGTGAGATGAGAGAAAAAGACAAGATAACGACGCAACCGCACCAAATCGGTCGTTACATAAAGTGGCACGTTTCGTTGTTACGTAACGACGGATTTAACAATACGATACGATAAAATTTAAGTAACAATAAAAAATAAACATAATATTTAAAGTAACTATACGATACAATACAATAAGTAATAATCATCCAAACAATTGTTGTTAGCATTTTTCCTATTGTGTGTGATTTCTAATTTATTGCAGTCTTTCTATGCTTTATATCTTTATATGTTTACTTTAGATATTTTAGTTGGAGGATGTCGTCCAAGCTTTAGACCTTTTCTTCTTTCAATTATTATATACTAATTAATAAAAGAAAATTATGGATTATCATTGTTGGTCCGTGAAATTCCTATTGGATTCCGTCCTAAGAAATCGACTCGTTCATTGAGCGAAGACATGAAGGGAGTTGTATGCAGACTATAGTCACTATGTTTTAATGACGCTTGAGATCAATATTGGAGCAATAATTAAATAGCATAGAGAACAATTGTAATAGTAAAATTATACAGTATAGTCGATCCCAAAAATAATAGTCGGTAATATATGCATAAACCAAAAGTGTAACTTGCCCTAGTATATATGTACATAAGTGATAAAACCCACAAATCCTATCATATTTCTTGCAACTTACTAGAGTTTATTAATAAACCGTAGAGCTAAATTACTGAAGTTTCAATGGCAAAGGAAAGTGGAGGGTTCATTGATGTTGAGTCGCTGCATTTACACTCTTTTGTTGACACCAATAAACCGAAAACGAAATGCGACACATGCTATGCTATATATGCTCTGACGAGATGGCCGGAGCCGGAGCCCATTCATTTTTGTCTCTTTGCACAGCTGAAATCGATCTGAAGAGGGAGGAAGCTGGGCAATTATCTACTACGTCGGAGACCAAATCAATCATTCAAATAAGCAGGAAATTTAAAGGAATTTGCTTAAACTTAACACTAAATTAAATCCCTGACTATGGCTGGAAAGTCATATCTTCTTCAAGGAATTTTCTCCGATCAAAATCCTTTGTTCCTTTGATTGATAGGAAACGGTATGGTCTAGGATGGTATGAAATGAACGAGTCCTCAGATCATAGTAACAATTACTGGATGAAATTTATGACCTCGACGACGATACGTACGTGGAAGGTGCTAGAATTGGATATCAAGAATGCTTATGGGAGTCCATTACTCAAATGATCACTCAACTATCTCAAATTATCTCCTAAAGTCATTTTACTTTCGTTTGTAACAACAAAGTCACTGAACTATGATTATTGCACTCAGAAGGTCACTCAACTAGATTTTTCAAATTTTGGATTGCCAAATACCTATTTTACCCTCTAAATTATAAATATTTATCTTTTTATTTTATTTTTTTAACTTTTTAATAATATATTTTTTTCTTTTTAATTTATATTATGGACTTACCTAAAGAATCAATAAATATTGTTTATAAATTAAAAAAATAAAAAGTATTTAAGCATCTGTAATGCTGGAATAACAAAATAATGAGCATAGTAAAAAAATTAATTAGAATAATTTGTTCGTAATAATAATTTTAATATTAACAACAAAAAATTCAAAAATTTATTTACACAATTCAGAATAAAAAAAAATAAAGGTTGTAAAATATGTATTCCATGCATGTAAAAAATAATTATTTAAATAAAAGTATTTTCTAATATACATTATATATTCTTAAAAATTATGCTCAATTATATTATATATATTCCATGCACGACTTAACATAGCATTTTTTACCCTATACAGATAGTCCCCCTACTTTCTGCTGACATAACTTTGTATCGTCGGAAAGTTGGTAGAAACATAATTATATAATTGAACATAATTTTCAAGAATACTTAATGTATATAATAAAAATACCTTATTTAAATAATTAATTTTATATTACGTGCAATAAATATATATTTTACAACCTTTATTTTCTTTTATTCTGAATTGTATAAATAAATTTTTGAATTTTTGTCGCTAATACTATAATTGTTATTACTAACAAATTATTCTAATTAATTTTTTTACTATGCTCATTATTTTGTTATTCCAGCATTATATATACTTAAATACTTTTTATTTTTTTAATTTATAAATAATATTTATTTATTTTATAGGAAAGTCCATAATATGGGAATTATAATATTAAAAAGTTTAAAAAAATAAAAAGAAGATAAATGTTATAATTTAGAGGGTAAAATAGGTATTTGGCAATCCAAAATTTGAAAATTTTAATTGAGTGACCTTCTGAGTGCAATAGGCATAGTTGAGTGACTTTGTTGTTACAAACGAAAGTAAAGTGACTTTATGAGATAATTTGGGATAATTGAGTGACCATTTGAGTAATTGACTCCTACTTATGGTGATTTTATTGACGTTATGGAAAAGCAAGGTGAACCAACAAGAATAATATTATTTTCGTATGCTTGATGTTTTACAATGTCATGATCACAGGTGAATCTCTCATTGAAGACCATCCCTCTTTAGATTTAATCAATGCTTTTGAGCTTGCAGAAGGGCTGGAAACATGGGAAGATAATAGCCCATTACGTCGTACTTTATACGAGAGAATACAGCCAGTGGTTAATAACTCAACATTGTATATATTGGTTTACCTACGACTTGTATTTTTATGGATATATGATATGATATTGTTGATAAAAGATGGTTCCAATCCAAATGTCTCAAAAGGGAACTATGGACAATTCCACCACCAGTAAGATGAGTGAATATACTCGAATCCCAATTTTGGTAATGAAAATTTTCTAAAGTCTATCACCAGATTAAAAGATGTTGTAGGAAATTAAGTGTCAGATTAGTTGACTTGCTCTAAAGTCTAAACCACCATAAAAGATAAGACAAATTATATATCTTAAATTCCAAATTTATCTATCTATCTATCTATCTAGAATTTGGAGAAGTCCATGCAGATGCAGTATACAAACTAGTATCCTTCCACCCTAACTTTAATGTTCCATCACCTTGCGCTAAGCTATAACCATGAACTGGTGGGAACATATTCAATATCAATTGAGCTTGAGCCATTGCATTTGTACTCATTGCCACTTGCATGAATCCATTTCTTGATAGTTCACTTCTCCAGTGCTTAAATTTATCCTCCCCATTTCTTGCTGGCCCTCCAATCGCTAATATGTTATTGATTTCTCTGTAAAGCAGTCCATGTTCAACATTATGCCTGCTTGAATCATCACTATGCAAGAAAGCTCCCAACGAGTCGAATATTGTGGAGTAGTAATGGAGGGATCCCACGAATCGATCCAAGAAACTACCCCCTAGTGGTACTTCTTGTTCTACTAGTGTGATAACTCTTGGCGAGAGTTCTTGGAGAAGTCTCATTGTTTTCCAATCAGGGCCGGTGGCATCATACAAGGAATGTTGTAGGCAATGTATGGCTATAGCCTCTCCTCTCCTAATTCGCAACATGGTTATATCAAGCTCCCCTATTTTCTTCCCAATTGGATGGAACTCAAAGGACAAGCCAAGGCGTTTGGCGAAACTGGAAAGTTGTTTCCCTGTCTCAATCAATAGTTCCATTGATGTCCCCATTCCTGTCATTGTAACATGTGGAGGACCTTCTATCCGAGTGGCAAGGATATGAAACAGAGCCGGCCATTGTAGACCTTGCATGATATCCACGTCGATGATATGGACTCTGTCTCGACGATGGAATGCTTCAAGAATTGCTAGGTTGGAGGTGAAATGTGCAAATTTTATGTATGGTGAGATGTTGTTAAAGACTTGAAAAGCAGAATGGACACTCTTGTAATTGATCAAAGGGGAACATATTCCTAGCCATGAATTGATGACTCTACTAGCCATTGCTTTTGCAAAGTAAGACACCACTCTTTCAGCACAAGATGGTCCATAGGGGGATGCCATTTGTGTTAGCTCAAGCAACATTCTATGAGCTTCTCCCAAGTTATCTACTGATATAGCAACTGCACATTCCATAAGATGAGTTATCAAGTTTAATCCTTGATCATCTAGCCCATTCATTCCTTTAGCTCCCCTCTCATTTCTGTTCATATTATTTTCATCTCTTGCGAGATCATGAGAGTTCCATTGATGTTGTTGTTCCATGCTCTCAGAAGAGTTTCTTCGCGCAACTTTTTTAGGCCTCAACTCTCCCAATAGTGCAGGGACAATGTTGTCCTGATATGTCATGGCTTCGGTTTCATTTTCTGGCAAATCTTCAATAAGTTGCCTAGTGACATGCTCAACCCATTGAGAAAGTTCATTTCTTTCAGGATTATTGCCGCGATTTTCAGTGACTGGCTTAGAGGGATAATTAGGGGCAGAGGTAATTCCAGGAAAACCAACAAGACTAGCACAATCCCAATGTTCATTGGATTGTTGCATACTATCAAGAGCAGCATGTTGATGAATTACTTCAGACCCTCCTTTCATCATGTTGACAAATATATGAAGACAAAGTTTAGAGGATCATGAAACAAAATTGAGTAAGAGGAGAAGTAGATGAGGAGTATTAATGGGGTGATGAATATGTTGTATTTGAAGGGAGAAGTTGGCCAATAAAATGTACAAAGAAATGGTCATAGGTTCTCAACTTTAGGCCATTAGTTTAATCTTTGAATGGAACGGCCGGCATAGTAAGACATGCAAGTAAAGTTAAGAAGTAAAGGACAAACCACACGTCAGTTCAATGGTGATTTTATCTAGGCCAAATACATATACAGCCCATTAAACTTCGCCCGATTTTTCATTTTGGCACTTTAACTAAGTCTTGTTCCATTTTGGCCTTTCAACTTCATTTTTTTTGTTCCATTTTAATACAAAAACTGACTAGATTCCGTGTGTGATTTTTCTCACCCTTTAGGCGCGTGAGAGTCGTTTTTTCTGCCAAATTTCATGCCAAATACATACACTGTCCATTAAACTTGGTCCCAATTTTTCATTTTGGCACTTTAACTAAGTCTTGTTCCATTTTGGCCCTCTAACTCCATTTTAATGTTCCACTTTAACACAAAAACTGACTAGATTCCGTGTGTGATTTTCCTCGCCCTTTAGGCGTGTGAGAGTCGTTTTTTTCTGCCCAATTTCATACTCCAACGGTAACAAATTTATCTTGCCATCATATTTAATACCCTATCTATGTATTTGGCCTTCCATCTTCATTATTTCCTTCCACATTTCTCATTTCTCATTGCCCCATGCAGTGGTGTTCATAAAAACCTAAAAAATCGAACCAAACTGACCAAAAAAACAGATACTTTTTAGGTTTGGTTTTGGTTTTTAAATTTTAAAAACCGATCTTGGTTTTGGTTTTAATAAAAAAATAACTGAAAAAATCGAATCAAACTGACTATAAAAGTAGCTATTTAAATTTATTATTACACCTATACATATTGAATATGTAGTCGCCGGAATATGCATTTTGTTTTTAATTGAGTACTTTAATTATTCATCACGCGCTAATTGTTTTTGTTGGAGTCTTTTTTTGTGCTAAAGTGGAACAAAACAAATGGAGTTGGAGGGCCAAAATGGAACAAGACTTAGTTTGACATGGTTGATATGGCAATATTTGATTGGATGTAATTACACATCAGATTTGTGTGAAATCACGCACTACTGGAGTCAGTTTTTGTGTTAAAGTGGAACAAAACAAATGGAGTTGGAGGGCCAAAATGGAACAAGACTTAGTTTGACATGGTTGATATGGCAATATTTGATTGGATGTAATTACACATCAGATTTGTGTGAAATCACGCACTACTGGAGTCAGTTTTTGTGTTAAAGTGGAACAAAAAAAATGGAGTTGGAGGGCTAAAATGGAACAAGACTTAGTTAAAGTGCCAAAATGAAAAATTGGGCCAAGTTTAATAGGATGTGTATGTATTTGGCCTTTTATCTATTTCATTAACATTAACCATGCAGAGTAAATTACAAGTATATCCTTACTTTTTCTCCTGAGAATAGTATTAGTATGTTATGGTAAAGTACTGAAATTACCTTTTCCTCCCCCATCCAGGTTTCTTTTTTTAAAATTCATTTATTCTAAAGATAAGATAAGTCGTTTAGAAGAATCCTTTGTAAAAAAAAGGAAGGGCTAGCTAGGTTTCGGACTGGAATTTAAAAATTAGTCAGTTTTTGTAAAGTTATTGAAAAATAGTCATTATTTTGCTGTAACACGGAAAGTTTCAGCATAATATACTGGAAATAGGTTCAACTGTCTATGAACTTCCAGTATATTTCCAGCATAATATATTGAAGTTCCAGTATACTTATGCTGGAACTCCTATATAGTTCCAGTATATTATACTGGAATTCCAGTATATTATGGTGGAGTATTTTTCGGATTTTAAACAGTATTTTCGTTTAGATCTATCTTTACATGAAAAGTGATTAAATTTTGATTACTTTTGAAACTGTGGCTATTTTTGAATGACAACTTGTAAATCTGACTATTTTTGAATTTCTCCCGAATCTGTATGGTGGTTACACTTCGTCTCTCAGCGGCCAGGCTTAAAAACTAGAGAGTAATTTGTAGTATTAAACATACTTATATTACTACTCAGTTGAAAAGATTTATCGTTTGGTTTTTTTTTAATTTAGAGTTAGAACATACTAATTAATGTCCAATATCCATCTTTGTCATTTTGGCAAGCAGTCTTACAGCCATCATTCTAGTTGATCAGCTTGGACATCTCAACCGCAAATGAGACTTTCTATTTAAACTTGACGTTAGGAACAAAATGGTTTGGGATTTCTGTAATACAAATTAAACATGATTCACATGGCTTATAATTAATGTGGAGAATCATAGGATATATCATATATGGACAATACTACAACTTCGTTAAATCCACATCATACTAGAAAGAAAAAACCCTCTGCATTTTCGAATATGTTATAAAACAATAAAAGAAGAAGAAAGAGTATTGCAGAGAAAAGTAGAGAGAGAATTTTTATTGATTTGGGATTAATTACAATGGAATAAAACCCCTATATTTATAGGGGGAAAGTGACTTAGTCACCAAGTAACAAATCCTAGAATCTCTCTAGAATATAGACATTCACCATAAATAAAATACTATTTATAACACTCCTCCTTGAATGTCTATTTAAGAGATAATGTGCTTCGTTAAAACCTTAACTAAAATATAACTCAATGAGA
Source organism: Nicotiana undulata (assembly GCA_005239495.1). Classification (NCBI taxonomy): domain Eukaryota; kingdom Viridiplantae; phylum Streptophyta; class Magnoliopsida; order Solanales; family Solanaceae; genus Nicotiana; species Nicotiana undulata. The sequence goes on from ML287305.1 coordinate 49,850, forward strand.
AAAAATTCTAGTAAAGTAAAAAAAGTACAAATGTTTAGAAATACGCATTTTGGTTGCCTCGTTAAAAGCCTTGCAAGGAAAACCCAGTGGGACAAAATCTTATAAGGAAAAAAGAGTACAACGCGTATTAACTCCCCCTGATAAGAGCATCAATTCACTCCTTGAAGATTCGCACCCAATCTTGTGCACCAGCTTCTTGGAGGTTGACGTCGGCAGAGATTTGGTGAATAAATCACACATATTAACTCCAATGAATATGTTGCACCTTAAACATTCTCGCTATCACATTATCGTACTTATAATTATAGCAAGATGTAAATGTGCACAAATTGTAGTACTTCATGACCAAGAATTTTATATGCTTTAAACAATATCCTTCGGGGATTGTCATATTGAGTTAAGTCATATAAATAGACTTTAGATTTGCATCAAGTTTTCATGTCATGCCAGACATATAAGATACATGAAAGTGATTGCACACACCATTGACTTTATACTTTCAAGTGTTTGAACTACATGTCCAAAATTACATGTATTTCATATGAAGTCAATTCTATTCGAATTGTGTCTCTTCCATTTGGCCAATATTTTGTTGTCTGTATTGATAGGCTTAAGATTCTCATCTATACTTAGCGCTATGATATATGTTGTCGACGAATATTTTACATCAATTTCAACCTTCTTTTTTTCATAAAGACATAACATAGAGATCTCTTCATTCATATTTCAGGTACCTGAACCTCTCCTGAGATTTTATGAAGTGTTATGTCATGTGATCTTCTAGATCACTTGCCTCCTTATTATGATCATTTTGAGCATTTGCTCATCTTCTTTATCAAGAATTCTATTTTAAACTGCTTTGTGTATACGCTTTAAGTGTACCATAGATTTTGTCCTTCTAGGACTTATTCTAATAGGAACATTTCCAGTGAGAATATAGTTACTTTCTTTGGGTTAGCAAATGCGTCTAGCATGCTTTGCAATATATTGATATGATCCTTTTATGAACTTCAAGTTCATATTATCTTATTCGAGGATCTAGATGTATAAATAATAATTCATTCCATGTAAAAAAAAAATTCTCAATTGTTTATCATATCTCCCCCTCATGTTAGAAAAACTAATTTGCTTCCTCAACGGGAAACTCACCTTTGTGTGTTACGATGTTAATCAAAATATACACCGCACATCAATAATAATAATAAGATGTAATTATTTGGTTCCTGACTCTGAACCACTTGTGAGGGGAGAATGTAATATACTTTCGTATATAACGTATATCAAACATCATATAGATAACTTTGTTCTCATAAGCAATTGTTTAGCTATTAAGTGGAGACACTCAATAAATCATTTTGCTAAACCAGCTGTGATGTAAACCAACTTATCAATATGAATTGTCTTGAATAGAAAATCTGAAAATTATGCTCTAAATTAAATTATTGAGCAAGTTACCTCGCAAACACCAGGTTGCGGGGTTATAATAATCGCACATGTAACCATCTCATAGATGCATCTTATGTGGTATGCATAATAGGTGAATGGGCTCATGGTCATCTTTGATACATTCCAATCCAAGGGATTCAATCCCAATTTTAGTTGGTATAATAATCGCGAGAACAAGCCAAAAAAGTGAATTCATAAAGAACTTTCTAGTTCTTTAATATTTACTCATGTGAATTCTCTTTCATTTTTGCACATCATACTTAAATTGATATGGCTAAACCAATTATGCCAACTGAATAAATTATCAATATTGATAAAGTTCTGGTTTACACCATGATATGTGCAATTATCAATAAACTCCAACTTTATTATGATATGGGTTTTACATCAATAAACATCCACTTTATTGTGGTATTCTTTTATTTGTGTAGTACAAACTGGAGAACAAAGCGGGAGGCTTTTCACATACATATTACCCCGCTACAAGTTATAGTAATAGAAGATATTAAATCTTTCCTTTATTTATAGTCTCAATATAACCAACCGCTTTCGCGAATACTTTAGAAACTCAATAAGTTTCTTTGAGACTTACGACAACACAATGCTTTATTGATAATTAATTTTATTCCTCCAAAATAGTAATAATTGGCTCTTCCATAGCTCTCAATTAATTTGGTACTACCCCATATTCATCAACATTCTATGGTAAATATCTCTTTTAAAGAGAAAGTTATACCATTATAGTCATGGTCAAAATTATATGCAAGATCTGTTTCTTGCATTACTGTTATTCTTTAATAATCACATTACCAAAATATTTCGACGTGCAATAGGTATGTGACCAATGCTCATTCATGCCATAATAATGACATTATTTTCTTATTTCCCCCAAAACCTCTTTCTAGAGGTGAGTGTGGTATATTAACTACCACTAGCACATTCATATTCTTCCAAGAATGAATACGTATTCATAAATCAGATGTTGTCACATTCACAACATGAATGGACCAAAATCATCTATATGTGTTTTATAAAATCCCATGTCAAATCGATGACAAATATTACTTTCACAAAGTGAAGGATTATTTTGAGAATCCTTATTATTCTCATTCTCACAATGATGACGACTATAATTTTGTCTATTGCCACGTCCACATCCATAGATACCCTCACTGTAATAATTTTGTCTTCTTTCAGACTTATCATATATTGATATCACATTCTCTTAAGGAGAATGAGAATGAAGCAAATTCAATGGGACGGGTGATACGGATTCGTATCGAAAACACGGATATAGCAAACACACGGAATCAAAAATAAGAGTTAGACCTACAATTGATTGGAAGAACAAGAACCAATTAGGACATGAAGCTTAATTACCTCTATGAACACAACCAATTGTAACCCTAAGCTATGAAAAACCCTCAAGAGATTGGCAACTCTTGAAAATCCGGATAAAGTAATTAAGCAATTAAGCATTCACTACTAATTGTTCACCAAAAGGCTAATCTATCACTAATGAAAGCATAAATAAAGCAATAAAGGAATTAAAGGCATAAACATAAATGCATTAATTAAAAGATAAGGATAGGGTGTGAGACTTGCATGTCTTCAAGTTTATCATTCATCAAGTCTACCTAAAATAAAAACCTAAAGGGCTATTTATACTAGAGTGGGTATTTGGCTACAAATGACCCAAATACCCCTAAGCTAATTCTAAGGAGCTTAGTCAATTATTACAAATATAGCCTTCTTGATCTTGACTCCTTTAAAGCACTCCAATGTTATGATGTTGATTCGAAAATTGTTAGGCATGTTCATCCGGCATGTATCATCCTCCCCCTTGAAAGAAATTCGTCTTCGAATTTAGACCTTGAAAAACCAAGAAAGGGGCAAACATAAGTACCAAGTCAATCACAATCAAAGCATTGTATGTCTAAGCTAAAAGATCAAAGTTCTCAACCTTGCACTCAAAAGTAACACTCTTATGATATAGCCAAGTGTCATAAGCTATAAAGAACACATCTTCAACAAAACTAACACAAACTTGACTATAAGGAAAGTAATACTCCTGAGAAGAATCAAGAGATGACAAAGTTTCATGCTTCCAACAAAACCACAATCTTGTAAAATTCTCAACAAAGTGCACACTTTTATGGTATAACCAAGTGTCATAAGAAGCAATAAAAATCATACTCTCCAATCCAAAGAAAGACACTTCATCATGATAAGAAACAACTCAGGGGTCAAACACAATTTTTAATCCCCAAACATCTACACACTTTCCAACAACTTCACTTGACAACTCAAGAGATATGCCAAGCTCATCATGAATCATCATATAAAGAATATCACAATATTCAATGTTAAAAGTCTTTACCTCAATGGCCTTAGATAAACATAAAATAAGCATAAGCCAAACGTACATACCATTCTTGCTTTTGGGCAAAACAAAAAGCTCTTGACAAAAAATATGTCAAAGTGTTAGTTCAAGTCTTTTCTTACCCTTAGCAACTTTCTCTTGTTGAACCTTCACAAAACAATCAATAAAGTTATGTTTTTTTTGCTCAAAATGGTCACTCAAAACACTAAAAGAAACATTCTTACCTTTTCTCATAGAAGCATTAGCAAAATCTAACGAGAATGTTATTTTAAAAGTAGTAATAAGATAAGTAAAGCAGTTAATACTAGCGCTAACATAAAAAACTTTACTTTCCTTTTCACACTCAACAAATTCATCAAATGATGCATAAGAGTCATCAAAATCAAATACAAGAGAAGTCAACTCCTTGGAATACAAATGGAAGTTTTCTTCTTCTATATTTATGTCATTGTAAGTAACTTGTTCACTCTCCAACAAAGCATCTCCACACTCACGTTTGCTCATTTCACCACAAAAATTGAATCTTTTTGCCAAAGGAATGAAAATAGAATCAAAAGAATCATCAACACATTCTTCTTGACTCATTACTTCATAAAGGTCAAAACTATCTTCCATCAAAGTTAAAGTAGAGTCAAAAGAATCATCACATGTATCATCCCATAAAGGTGGGGTATCATAAGATTCTACATCACAGAAATCACTAGCTAAGGAGTCATTAAACAAAGAACTAGAATCATCGAATAATGCACAAGAACTCCTGCAAGCCATAACTATTTTTCTCATTACAAGATAAAGAAGTATCAAACTCATCAATGTCATAGCTATCTTTCAAACTCAAAGTTTGTCACCACAATCAACTAAAGTACCATGAGTAGATGGATAAGCTATTTTACCTTGAAGCTATTCTAAAGTGAAATTCTCTTCACCTTGAACTTGTTCATTAAATTTCAAAAGTTCTCTTGAAAAGGTAGTTTGATCTTCTTCCAAGTTCATCAAAGTAGATTGAACTTCACTTGATGGCTCATCTCCAAAAATTCCTTCACAAGATACAAAACAACTAGAGAAAGAAGAAAGGTTATTAACATTAGAATAAGGAAAATCCCCACTCTCTTTTTGTTTTCCCTCTTTCTTTTCTCTCATTTTCTTTTCAAGCTCTTCACTCTTTTGTTGTGACAACTCACTCACTTCACTCCACACTTTCTCTCCTGTTTCCATTCTAGAGTTGTCACTTTTCTCTCCCTTCTCTCTATTTTTTGTATCTCATCCTTACTTTTTCTCTTTGCATTTTTCAAGGATGTTCTCAAACTCGTTTGGCCTCTTCCCCTTTGGTTCACTTCATTCCCCCTATATTTATCATGAAAACTTGTTGAATGTTGTCCAACTCATCCAAGGTGTCCTCTTGATCATGTTGAAAAAGTGGGTTGTTCATCATTCGAGGTTCTTGAGGTCGAGGGGGAAGATTGTCCCTCCTTGGTGGTACTTGAAGCATATGTTGGGGAGGTAGATTCATTGGTGGTCTAGGTAGTGGTGAAGTTTGAGAAGGTTGTAGTTGAGGTACTTGTGGAGGTTGATGTGTGATTGGGGTTTGTAGTTGGTGTTGGTAGTATGTAGGCGGTCGGTAGTTTGGTGGAGGAAAATAAGGTCCCTTTGGTGATTGTGGTTGCTTGGGTAGGTTTTGTGGTATTTGGATATGTTGGTTATGTTGCGGTTTTCCTCTTTGAAGCATTTGTCGCACTTGTGAAGGAGAGGGTGTAGTAGAGGAATTAGTAAGCATCATACTACTCTCCCTTCCTTGCCGCCTCAAGTGAGATTCCTCCATCATGGAATTCAACCTTGCATTCGTTTTGTGTTGCCATATGGTAAAATTGGTAATCTTCTCACTTATGTCATAAAGCATAGAGACAACTTCATGCATCGGAGTCTCACTCCTTGGATCACAATTAAGACTACAAGTTTGTCCGTACTCCATGATACCTACAAAACGAGCAAACAAGTTAGTAGTAAAAAGTCCTCACCAACTCACTTGATGTCGCTCAACCCTCGTGTATCACACCTTGCACCAATTGGCTTTTGCGTGCTCAAGTCCTATTCACTCTTGCCTTTTTCCACTCAAGTAGTGAATATCAAAATTGCTAGCGAACTTAAGTCGCAAAGTTTCACAACAAGTTCCAACCGTCTTCGGGGTGGAGTGGAAGTTGTGTATTCACAAGGACGGACAATTAAAAGCAAACGGACTTGAACCAAGCAATTCACAACGAAAATAAAGAGAAAAGCACGAAAGAATTGGCACGAAATAAAATAAAGCACACAAAGAAACTAGAAATAAACTCAATATGAACTAATATCAAGTTAATCTAGTTGAGAATTTAGTTTACTACAAATTGAGAAGAAAAAGAAAAGAAAAGAAACTACAAACTAGACACCTTTTTTTCAAATTTTGGCCATATTCGCAAAAACTGGCTACTTTTGTAAAAACTGGTCGCCTTTGCAAAATTGGGCAGGTTTGCTGACTGCTAAACCTTTCTGGACAGTATACAGCCTGCAGATTTCTTCCTCTGCCTGATACAGTGAAGCCAACTCCCCAAACAATTCGAAGTATAAACAATGCAGCCAAAACTAGAAAGCCGCACGACAATGTAACCGGTGCAACTAGGCAGCTTCAGTTACAATACTGAACAAAAATGCAATGTGCAGGACCGAACTGTCAAGGCAAAGTGCAGTTGTTAAACCTATTCAGCACCAAACTTCAGCAGTAACACAACCTTCAACTCTTCTCAAATTGTCACATACCACTGCACCCCTTTTTTGTTAAAAAAAATAAAATAAAATACTGCTGCAGCAGGCATGCAGCTCAATCTGGTACCAAAACTGGTGCTAAAATGCAGCAGAAACTTCAGCTAAGAAAGCACGGATTGACCCTCAATTGCACACCAGTTCTCAAGTTCTATTCCAGAAGGGTTGTCACAGGGGTTCTACAGACACGGTGAAAACAAACTGGGCACACTGATGCAGGAATGTAACTCCATCTGGGCAGATTTTGGCTATCAAAAGTACTGCTGAAAACTGATCAGAAGCATCCTAAATTTCGTCTGTTAGTTATTGCAATCCTGCTGTTTGAAACTGCCGCAACCGATGCCAAATGCAGACTTCAACCAAAGAACAATCTGAGATTTCAGTCAACCAAATGCAACCCCAAATACTGATCTCATAGTAGGAACAATAAGGAGTTTTTCAGTCTACAAACTCAGAAACTTATCCAACAACAGAACAAGAAGATTTCGACCAGCAATACTTTCAGAAACACATTCCAAATTCATAACTAGCTCTACACAGTCAACTACTTCACAAGATCTTTAGCAACAACTCAATTCAGATTACTGTCCTAGATTAAAATCAACTACAATTGACGACTCAATGAATCAAACTCAGGGTCGAACAGAACTTTCAGCTCAAACAATCAAGTGCAGATGGACAGTACAAGAAATTGCAGGTTGTTCTTCCAAGTAGAACTCAAACTTAGTCGAACCAATCAGTTAATCAAGCAATAAACTACGCGAGTCGACTCTATTGATTCATAATCAATCACATATCATTTCACGAAATCAGCCGATGGTTCAACCCAATCAAAAATTCCCAGAACTCATAGAATGCTACAGCAGACTCGATGATTTTTTTAGTTCAAAGCTTAGAGGAACAGAGAATCAAGATGAAATTCAATTTTAATACTCAAGGATTCGAACCTGATTGCTTATAGAATTGGTTACGAGTCGACGCGTAAGGACGATGCGTAGGCTGCGCAACTTCTAACTCAATCCCAGTAATTTAAAGCTGTTCTTCGAAGTTCTTCGAGCGGCTCAAAATTCCTCAACCAATTTCGCCTCAACTCAGCTCCAGTCAAACGGAAATTCTCATTACAAGCTTCACAACAGCCCTATAATCAAACCCCAGTAGGAAATTGATAATAAGAACCACGAAGTTGATGACGCCCAGTTCATCTTCTTCCTCGCAAAATATTTTCGAAGTCTCGAACCAAAACCCTAGCAAACCATCTTCAAACGAGCCCTAATCTTCCTCAACCAAGCTGTACCAGAAGGATTAGAACACACCCAATCAATTTCGAGCTCAAAGTTTCGATTCGGAGCAAATTCCCCAATTTCGATTTCTGTTGTTGTCGATTTAGGTTTCCAATCTCAAACCCAACTCAATCCAACTTCAAATCAGTAGTTCAAGCTCAAAAAGATGAAGAAATCAGAAATCTCAGAACCAAAATCAACAACGAGCACAAGGAGTTCGAATTCTAAATGAAACAGTGAAGAGCAATATCGCTCTTTCCTATTTGGGATACGGATGAACAGTAATCATCCCTTTTTTTGGTATTTTTCGATTTTCTTTTTCTAAAATTTTCAGATTAATTGATAATCAAAACAAAGACCCAAGATTGATAAAACAATCCAACACCTACCAAGATGATACGGATTCGTATCGGAAACACAGATATAACAAACATACGGAATAAAAAATAAGAGTTAGACCTACAATTGATTGGAAGAACAAAAATTAATTAGGACATGAAACCTAATTACCTCTATGAACACAATCAATTGTAACCCTAAGCTATGAAAAACCCTAGAGAGATTGGCAACTCTCGGATAAAATAATTAAGCAATTAAGCATTCACTACTAATTGCTCACCAACTAAGGCTAATCTATCACTAATGAAAGCATAAATAAAGCAATAAATGAATTAAAGGCATAAACATAAATGTATTAATTAAAAGATAAGGATAGAGTGTTAGACTTGCATGTCTTCAACATCAGAGAGGAGAGAGGACTATCGGAGGCAGTCTGAGCGCCTCCAGCAGGGATCTATGACTGTTACACAGTACGAGACCAGGTTCATTACTCTGGCTCGACATGCTATCATGATACTCCCCACTAATCGAGAGAGAGTGAGGAGGTTTATCATGGGTTTGGCTCAGCCCATTAGATTTCAGATGGCCAGAGAGTCAGGTACCGATATTTCATTTCAGGATGCGGCCAATGTGGCCAGGAGGATTGAGATGGTTTTGTCACAGGGCAGTGGTCAGGGGTCTGACAAGAGACCTCGTCATTTCGGTCAGTTCAGTGGTGCCTCATCTGGAGGCAGGAATTCTTTCGGCAGAGGTCATCCTCCTAGACCATACCAGTCGGCACTTCAGGTATCCCGCAGTACACTACCAGCTCCTATTAGTGCACCACCAGCTCATATCAGTGCATCGCCGCTACAGAGATTTCAGGGTGGTTATTCAGGTCGACAGGGTCAGTTCCAGAGTCAGCAGCCTCAGCAGCAGAGGTCTTGTTATTCTTGTGGTGTTTCAGGGCACATTGCTAGGTATTTCCCCCGAGCTTCTAGTAGTCCTTAGTATCAGGGTTCCCGGTGCTATGTTATTCCTGCCAGGCCTGAGGCTGAGGCCTCTGATGCAGTTATTACAGGTACGGTCTCAGTTTGCAGCTGAGATGCTTCAGTTTTATTTGAGCCGGGTTCTACATTCTCCTATGTGTCTTCATATTTTGCCCCTTATCTGAGTATGCCTCGTGATTCCCTGAGTACTTCTGTATATGTGTCTACAACGGTGGGTGATTCTATTGTGGTAGATCGAGTCTACCGTTCATGCGTAGTGATTATTGGTGGCCTGGAGACTCAGGTAGATATTTTTCTCCTCGATATGGTTTGACTTTGATGTTATATTGGGGATGGATTGGTTATCTCCCTATCATTCTATTCTGGACTGTCATGCCAAGACTATGACATTGGCCTTGCTAGGAGTACCTCGTTTGGAGTGGAGAGGGACTCCTAGTCATTCTTCCGGTAGAGTCATTTCATATATGAAGGCTCGGCGCATGGTCGAGAAGGGTTGTTTGGCCTATTTGGCCTATGTTCGTGATTCTAGTGCCGAGGTTTCTTCTATGGAGTCTGTGCCCGTGGTTCGTGAGTTTCCAGAGGTATTCCCTGCTGACCTGCCGCGATTTCTGCATTGAGTTGGCTCCGGGCACTCAGCCCATTTCTACTCCACCGTATCGTATGGCCCCGCCAGAGTTGAAGGAATTAAAGGAGCAGCTGCAGGATTTGTTGGATAAAGGCTTCATTAGGCCTAGTGTTTCTCCTTGGGGTGCTCCAGTGTTGTTTGTTAAGAAGAAAGATGGCTCAATGAGGATGTGTATTGATTACCGGCAGTTGAATAAGGTTACTATTAAGAATAAGTATCCTTTGCCGAGGATTGATGATCTATTTGACCAGCTTCAGGGTGCTACAGTGTTTTCCAAGATAGACTTGAGATCTGGTTACCATCAGCTGAGGATTAGGGCGTCCGATGTCCCTAAGATAGCGTTTCGCACTCGTTATGGGCATTATGAGTTCTTGGTGATGTCATTTGGGTTGACAAATGCCCCCGCTGCTTTTATGGAGTTGATGAACCGAGTGTTTAGGACCTATTTGGACTCGTTCGTTATTGTTTTCACTGATGATATTTTGATATACTCTCGCAGCCGAGAGAAGCACGAGCATCACCTTAGAGTCGTCTTCCAGACTCTGAGGGATAGTCAGTTGTATGCCAAATTTTCCAAGTGTGAGTTCTGGTTGAGTTCGGTTGCATTTCTAGGCCATGTGGTGTCATCAGAGGGTATTCAGGTGGATCCCAGGAAGATTTCAGCATTCAAGGATTGGCCTAGGCCCACTTCAGCTACAGAGATTCGGAGCTTCTTGGGCTTAGCAGGTTATTATCGCCGATTTGTGGAGGGTTTTTCATCTGTCGCAGCCCCGATGACCAGGTTGATCCAGAACAGTGCCCAGTTCAGGTGGTCTGATGAGTGTGAGGCGAGCTTTCAGAAGCTCAAGACAGCCTTGACCACGGCACCGGTGTTAGTTTTGCCCACCGGTTTAGAGCCTTATACCGTGTATTGTGATGCTTCACGGGTTAGACTTGGTGCAGTGTTGATGCAGGAGGGCAAGGTTATAGCTTATGCTTCACGTCAGTTGAAGGTTCATGAGAAGAACTATCCAGTCCATGATTTGGGGTTAGCCGCCATTGTTCATGCGTTGAAGATTTGGAGGCATTATCTGTATGGGGTGCCATGCGAGGTGTTCACGGATCATAAGAGTTTGCAGTACCTGTTCAAGCAAAAAGAGTTGAATATGAGGCAGAGGAGATGGTTAGAGTTGTTGAAGGATTATGATATTACCATTCTTTATCATCCGGGAAAGGCCAATGTGGTGGCCGATGCTTTGAGCCGGAAGTCAGCTAGTATGGGTAGTCTTGTGTATCTATCAGTCGGAGAGCGACCGCTTGCTTTGGATGTTCAGGCGTTGGCCAACCGATTTATGAGATTGGAGGTTTCTGAGACTGGCAGTGTTTTGGCCCATACCGTGGCCCGTTCTTCATTGTATGATCGTATCGGGCCAGGCAGTATGATGATCGTCATTTATGTGTTCTTAGAGATACGGTCCGGCACGGAGGTGCCAAGCAGGTCACAGTTGATGATGAGGGGGTTTTGAGGATGCAGGGTCGTATTTGCGTACCTGATGTTGATGATATTCGTGAGTTGATATTGCAGGAGGCCCACAGTTCCCGGTATTCCATTCATTCGGGCGCCGCAAAGATGTACTAGGACTTGCGGCAGCATTATTGGTGGCGGAGGATGAAGAAGGATATTGTAGCCTATGTAGCTTGGTGCTTGAACTGTCAGCAGGTTAAGTACGAGCACTAGAGACTCGGTGGTTTGATGCAGCAGATTGAGCTTCCCGAGCATAAATGGGAGCATACCACCATGGATTTTGTAGTTGGACTCCCACGGACTCAAGGATGTTTGATGCAGTGTGGGTCATTGTGGATAGGCTGACCAAGTCAGCGCACTTCATTCCAGTACCAGTTTCGTATTCGACGGAGAAGTTGACAAAGATCTATATGAGAGATATTGTTCGATTGCATGGTGTGCCCGTGTCCATTATTTCTGACTGAGGTACTCAGTTTACCTCCCATTTTTGGAGAGTATTTCAGCATGAGTTGGACACACTGGTTGATTTGATCACAACATTTCATCCTCAGACGGACGGACAGTCCGAGCGTACTATTCAGATTTTAGAGGATATGTTGCGGGCTTGTGTCATTGATTTTGGAGGTTCATGGGACCAGTTCTTGCCTTTAGCTGAGTTTCCTACACCAACAGCTATTAGTCGAGCATTCAGATGGCTCTGTATGAGGCGTTGTATGGTAGGCGGTGTCGGTCGCCAGTCGGATGGTTTGAGCCGGGAGAGGCTAGATTGTTGGGTTCTGAGTTAGTCCAGGATGCCTTGGAAAAGGTGAAGGTCATTCAGGATAGACTTCGTACAGCTCAGTCCATACAGAAGAGTTATGCGGATCGTAGAGTTCGAGATTTGGCATTTATGATAGGAGACCGGATATTTCTTCGGGTGTCACCCATGAAGGGCGTGATGAGGTTTGGAAAGAAGGGAAAGTTGAGCCCTAGGTACATTGGTCCATTTGAGATTTTGGATAAGGTGGGAGAGGTGGACTACAGACTTGTTTTGCCACCGAGTTTATCAGCGGTACACCCGGTGTTTCATGTATCTATGCTTCAGAGGTATATTGCGAATCCATATCATGTACTTGACTTCAGCGGTGTCCAGTTGGAAAAGGATTTGTCTTATGAGGAGGAGCCGGTAGCCATATTAGCTTGGCCGGTTCGTCACTTGAGATCGACGAGTTATCCTTCGGTTCGTGTTCAGTGGAGAGGTCAGCCTTTTGAGGCATCTACTTAGGAGTCCGAGTACGATATGCGGAGCCGATATCCCCATCTTTTCCCCGATCCAGGTACCTTTCTATGTCCATTCGAGGACGAACGTTTTTTTTAGAGGTGGAGATTGTGATGACCCAAAAGGTCATCCCGTGTAATTTTAACTAAATCTGTGTTCCGAGGCCTCGAAGGCCTCCGTTTATCTCACCTTGATATGCGTGTGCAGCGTAGCCGGGAAGCCTTTATGTGGAAAATTTAATAAATGTTGAATTTATGGTAATTAATTGAATAAGGTTGACTTTGGTCAACATTTTTGGTAAACGGACCCGGACCCGTGATGCGACGGTCCCTGAGGGTCTGTAAGAAAAGACGGGACTTGGGCGTATGCCCGAAATCAAATTCCGAGGTCCCAAGTCCGAGAAATGAATTTTGAAAGAAAATTATTTTCTGAAAAATATAAAGGCTTTTGAAAATGAACTTTGATGAGAAACCTGTGTTACCGGGCCCGTATTATGGTTCCGAAGCCCGGAACAGGTTCAATATGTTTATTATGTGCTACCTGTGAAATTTGGTAAGAAACGGACTCCGTTTGAGGTAATTCGGACTAAAAATGGAAAATTTGAATTTTATGTAGTTTTGAGAAAATTCTATAGATTTTGGAGTTTAATTCATTGTTTTTATGTTATTTTGGTGGTTTAATTACTCGAATAAGTTCGTACGATGATTTTGAAGTCGTGTGTATATTTGGTTTTGAGCCCCGGGGGCTCGGGTGAGTTTCGGGTAGGTGTCGGGGTGCAAAACTAGTGAAAAATCTTATGTATGATGGAATTGTTGGTGTCTGGTGTGTTACTCTATGCGATCGCATAGGTATAGGCGCGATCGCATAGATTTGAGGAGGGGGAGGGGTCAGGTACCCTGTGTGATCGCGTATGGGGGCATGCGACCGCACAGTAGGATAGATGGACCGGGGGGCTGGGTAGGATTGCCCTGTGCGATCGCACAAGGGCCTCTGCGATCGCAGAGCCTTAAGAGCCAGACCACTATGTGATCGCACCTCCTCTTCCGCGATCGCATAGCATTAAAAACGCTCAGTTAATTAAAAAGCCCCAAAACAGAATGTAATACGGGATTTCACATTTTTCCACTACCTTCTTCTCCACACCTCCTTTGGCCATTTTTGAAGAGCTTCATCACCATAGCTTCATAGCTAAGCAATTCTAACTTCACTTTCTTCCATTTCCATCAGCTATTATTAGATTCTAGGCCTAAAAACATAGAATTAAAGGGTAGAAATTGGGATTTTGGGTAGAGTTAGGGCTTTTTGAATTTTTGAGAATTTAACCTCGGTTTGGGGTCGAATTTCAAAACAAATTGTATATTCGGGCTCGTGGTGGAATGGGTGATCGGGTTTTGGTCCGAACCTCGTGTTTGGAAGCGAGCCCGAGGTCGAATTTTGGAAGTTTGGAAGAATATTGGAAATTCTATAATTAGGCTTTGGAATTGAATTATTGAGTAATTATTGATGTTATTGAGTCGATTATGTCTAGATACGATCGTTTCGGAGTCGAGTTCGAGAGGAAAAGCGGTGTTAGAGGCTTGATTGGCATTCTTGGAGTCGAGGTAAGTGTTTGGACTAACTTTAGCTTGAGGGAATAGGTGTTGAGTCGTATGTGCTACTTGTTTCTATCATGTTCAATGTATAGGTGAGGTGACGAGTACCTATACATTGTTTGTCAAGCATGCCCGTGAGTCGGTTTTGGTGTATTACATGTTATTGCTTCGCTATTCATTGTGTTATGAAGTAGATTCATTTTGGAAGTTGTTTATTTGCTGAGAATACTTGATTAAGGATTTGTGATAAGTTGTTTCAGTTGAGGATTGATTTTACTAAGTTATATACTCGTATGGGATTGGTTATAGCTGAGTCCCTTGCCGGGAGGTATTATTTTTGGTTGTCATTCCCTTGCTGGGTGGTTATGAAATGTACTTCCTACTGTTGATTTCCTTGCCAAGTTGTTGTTTGATGTTGATTGGGTGAGGAAGAGTGTAAAGCACGAAGGGTGATGCCGTGTATTCATTTCATTCATTGCATTGTGAGGACGAGAGTAAAAGCACGAAGGGTGATGTCGTACCATGATTTTACATTTAAAAGCAAGAAGGAACATGGTGTGCCCTTTTATTTATTTATTGCATTGTGAGGACGAGAGTAAAAGCACGAAGGGTGATGTCGTGTACTTGTTTTGGTAAGGATGAGAGTAAAGCACGAAGGGTGATGCCGTGTACATATTTGTTTATGTTGTTACTTCCTGTTGACCTTTACTCTTCTATATTGTTGCCTTGCTCAGTTATTCATTATTGTTCTCTTTGTTTTCCCCCATTATTTGTTCCCTGCCTTGTCGTACTTAAATGTTAGTTTCCTGTTATTTCCCTGTTATATATATTAGAACTGCACATGTGATTTGTTGTTGTCGTGTATAGCCTCGTCACTACTTCACCAAGGTTAGGCTCGGCACTTACTCAGTAAATGGGGTCGGTTGTACTGATGCTACACCTGCACTTCTTTATGTTTTTCAAATTACGCAGCCGGACCCAGTGGACACTGACAGAGGGAGTATCCTTCAGTCCACACAGGCGACATCGAGGTAGTCCCGCAGACGTTCGTGGGCCTTGGCGTCACCATCTATCTTCTCATTTTCTGTCTTATTTTGTAGTTCCAAGACAGTTGTACTTACTTATTTCATACCATTGTATTTAGTAAACTCATGGACTGTTCGTGAGGTTGTGAAACCGGTTTTTGGGGTTGTTCTTACGGAAATTATTATGGGATGTCTATTTTAGTTCTCGAATTTCACATTACTTCCGCATTTTATTATACATGTTCTAGTTAGTTTTGGGTTATTTAATAGTTAATAGGTCAATCTAATCAAAACGTTGGCTTGTCTAGCGGGTTCAACGTTAGACGCCATCACGGCCTGAATGTGGGATTTCGGGTCGTGACAAGTTGGTATCAGAGCACTAGGTTGCTTAGGTCTCACAACTCACAGACAAACTTGGTAGAGTCTGAGGGATCGGTACGGAGACGCCTGTACTTATCCCCTAGAGGCTGCAAAGTTAGGAATAACTTCACTTTTTCTTCTTCTCTGTCGTGTGATTTGAATTCTAAGTGCTAATTGAGTTTCTATTCTATTCTCTCGCAGATGGCGAGAACGCGTGCTTCCTCATCTACCGATCAGTAGCCCGATCCTCCTGTTGCAGCTCCTACGAGGGGCCGAGGACGAGGCCGAGGCCGTGCTAGAGGTCGAGGCAGGGGCAGGGCTCAGCCCAGAGTAGCAGCCCCAGTAGAGGACCCACAGGTAGACTTTGCCGGTGAGGTTCCTACTCAGACGGTTCCAGTCGGACCAGCTCAGGTCCCATAGGGGTTCATTGCCACCCCGGTTCTTCAGGACGCTCTTGTCCGCTTAGTGGGACTTATGGAAAGCGTGGCCCAGGTCGGTCTTCTTCCTACTGCCCCATCCGTCTCTTAGGCTGGGAGAGGGCCCCAGACTCCTGCTACTCGCACACCAGAGCAGCTAGCTCCTCAGTTCCAGATTCCGGCACCTCAGGGAGCAGCTATGTCAGCAGATGCCCTATGGAGATTAGATCGGTTCACCAAGCTATTCCCTACCACTTTTACTGGTGCACCATCAGAGGATCCCCACGATTACTTGGACAGTTGTTATGAGGTTCTTCGGAACATTGGCATCGTAGAGTCCAATGGAGTTGATTTTGCCACATTCCGTCTTTCTGGTACCGCCAAGACTTGGTGGAGGGACTATTGCTTGACCAGACCAGCTGGGTCTGCACCTTTGACTTGGGCTCAGTTCTCCGAGTTGTTCTTGGGGAAGTTTCTTCCAGTTACTCAGAGAGAGGACTATCGGAGGCAGTTTGAGCGCCTCCAGCAGGGATCTATGACTGTTACACAGTACGAGACCAGGTTCATTACTCTGGATCGATATGCTATCATGATACTCCCCACTGATCGAGAGAGAGTGAGGAGGTTTATCGAGGGTTTGGCTCAGCCCATTAGACTTCAGATGGCCAGAGAGTCAGGTACCGATATTTCATTTTAGGATGCGGCCAATGTGGCAAGGAGGATTGAGATGGTTTTGTCACAGGGCAGTGGTCAGGGGTCTAACAAGAGACCTCGTCATTTCGGTCGTTTCAGTGGTGCCTCATCTAGAGGCAGGGATTCTTTCGGCAGAGGTCATCCTCCTAGACCATACCAGTCGTCACTTCAGGTATCCCGCAGTACACCACCAGCTCCTACTAGTGCACCACCAGCTCCCTATCAGTGCACCGCCGCTTCAGAGCTTTCAGAGTGGTTATTCGGGTCGACAGGGTCAGTTCCAGAGTCAGCAACCTCAGCAGCAGAGGTTTTGTTATTCTTGTGGTGTTTCAGGGCACATTGCTAGGTATTGCCCCCAAGCTTCTAGTAGTCCTCAGTATCAGGGTTCCCGGTGCTATGCTATTCCTGCCAGGTCTGAGGCTGAGGCCTCTGATGCAGTTATTACAGGTACGGTCTCAGTTTGCAGCCGAGATGCTTCAGTTTTATTTGATCTGGGTTCTACATTCTCCTATGTGTCTTCATATTTTGCCCCTTATCTGAGTATGCCCCCTGATTCCCTGAGTACTTCTGTATATGTGTCTACACCGGTGGGTGATTCTATTGTGGTAGATCGAGTCTACCATTCATGCGTAGTGGTTAAGTCTACCTAAAATAAAAGCCTAAAGGACTATTTATACTAGAGTGGGTATTTGGCTACAAATGACTCAAATACCCCTAAGTTAATTCTAAGGAGTTTAGTCAATTATTACAAATATAGCCTTCTTGGTCTTGACTCCTTTAAAGCACTCCAATGTTATGATGTTGATTCGGAAATTGTTAGGCATGCTCATCCGGCATGTATCATCGGGTTTCCACTTCTTTGCCCACAATCATACATGAATTTGATCATGGAAAGGCATAAATAATTTACCACTTCGGATGGTTATAATTTCTTGCAAACTCTATTAGAGTTATAATCAAAGTTTATTGTCTTTGCTTGCATTTAAAATCAAATTACAGAATTTCAAAAATTTAAAAGAGAAAAATAAGGTAAAATACTTACCTTAAATCCAGAATTTAATCATGAAGGAAGTTCATGGAACAATTGACAATCATTATGCTCAATTCCAAGGCTTCTGCTCATTTGGTTAGAGTTTCGTGAGAGAGAGAATTTTTATTGATTTGGGATTAATTACAATAGAATAGAACCCCTCTATTTATAGGGGAAAAGTGACTTAGCCACCAAGTAACAAACCCTAGAATCTCTCTAGAATATAGACATTCACCATAAATAAAATACTACTATCTGTAACAGAATGCTTATAAATAATATCAAAGGCATGTAACCTTGGAATTGTGAAGTAAACAGATAAACCTTCGCAATAAGTCTAATGTACTCATTTGACAAGTAGAATAATAACATGTTAAATATAATTGATTAAATTACACTGATTATGATACAATCAAAAAGGAAAGTTTGTTGCAAGTATAAGCAATCAAACAAATAGAAACAAACTTTATGTGGTAATTAACTTTAACGTTTAGGTTCATTATTGTAACTTATCATGTATGGTTTCTGTTTGGTCTATAGGAAACAACCCTAAAATGGTGGTTATGAAAGAATAATATACAAGTTACAATAATGAACCTAAAAGTTAAAGCTAATTACCAAGGTTAGTAATTAACTTTGGTATCCTAGATGAAAAATAAGCTTGCCTCAGAATATCAAACCACCTTAATTAAGCACATAAAGGCCAAGCGCTTATGTTCTAGCAAATACTGATTTATTATAGTTAAGTGAAAAATTGGAGTAAAAATATGTACTACTTATTAATTAATTATGATTTAGTGATAAAAGTATATATGGAGCTATGTGTCATGTATTCATTGGGTGGGTGGAAACGGTAAGTTTATGCCATGGACCCAGTAGAGATTTCAATGTCTTTTTCTTTCTTTTTTTGGAGTAAAGAGTTCAAAATTAGGTGTGTGATCGGCCTGCATAGTGAGACATAGAGATGCAGCTATTTGGTTAGTTAAGTAAAGCTACTACTTTTACCAAAGCCAATTTGATAACGATTTGAAGACAAAAAAAATTAACCCAGAGATTTTAGTCATGTGATCAGACTCAGTCTTTCCTCACACTAAAGTTTGAACACCGAGTCTTCGTATGATATTGCCTATGTCTTTTTTCGAGTTAGCTACATCTCCTGATGAAATTTATTTGGCTGAGAGTGGACAAGTGTTGGATTAGTAGTTCCTATTCATTTGTCCTTTGACTTCATCCCAATGAGGGAGATTAACTTACTTTTCCTTAAAGTGAAAATCACTCAGTAAAGGACAGGTATCACTCTTAATAATAGGACTAGAGTTTAGATCCTGATATAAAAGTAGCGGAGGCACGTTGAAATTCTTTGTTTAGTCTCTCGGTTCTTTAATACCAATACTGTAACAAAAACTTTTAATGTAATGATAAAGGGACCATGTGCTGGTGGGAGATTTTGGATAAAGTGGTTAATCTTTCCATTCTCTCTTTGCTGTGGAACGACTTATTACTGCTTGTGTAATAATGATGGGTATGTTGGTAAGTGTAAAATTCTTTTGGAAAAACAATTCCAAATTTATATGTTATAAGACAGCCAGGCTGTTCTTGTTTAGTAAACTGAAAAGGCTTACAAATATTTATTCCTCTTTCTTGTTTAGGGAATTGAAAAAGCTTGTTTACAAATATAATTCGACACTCTTTATGATGAAGAGCTGTTTGTAGTGAAATTCCACACTCACTAATATAGAATAATGGATCCACCTCTGAGAACTTGGACCACATTAACCCCAAACTGAACACAGTGAATTTAAACATGTCATTGCTCTATGTTACACTCTTGTTTTAAAACAAGTGAAGAAATAATAGTGTTACAAATCAAAGATGTCAGCTATTACCTCTAAATCTTTGTCTCAGATGAGTAAACAATCAATAGAGGACTGTTACAAGCAAACTCTAACAATATCATCAGTAGTTTCATATCCAACATACTTCTCTCAACATCTTGATATCAGGCTAAATACTTACATCCCTGATCAAATATCCACTAACCAACTGCTAAAACTCTATACTCACTCAGTGCTACAAGCGGTTTCAAGGAGCTCTCAAAAATTAACTGAAAGATAACCCCTCAGGGTGGAAAAGCAGTGATTATCCTCAACTCAGTTTGTTCTGCTTCTCACAAACTTCAAATCATGGAGGCAAGAGATTCACAAAGCTTCCTTGGGATTGCTGAGAACTAGTTGTATCTGATCCTTCTGACTCGTCCTCTGTTTGAAAAGCAGATGCAGAAACAAGAGATAAACTGAGTTCTTGATGTGGAATTCCAAAGAGGAAAAATATAATCTCATAATGTAACTAAAAAGTATTACAATAAAATTGCACTATCTGTTTCTTTCTGAGTCGGCTAATATCAAAACCGAGAATCAAGTAAAAGGGAAGTATGATAAATACTCTCCTAAAAAAAAAAGGATGTAGGCAACTTATTACCAAATGGCATCAAGCAAAACAACATCCCCATGCATAACACATGACAAAATAATAAGGCATAAAACTGTATTTGAAACAGATAGTATTTCAGATGTTCTAAAGCATAGACTTTAGCAGACAAGAACCAAAACAATGCACCGGAAGAATCAAGCGAATTAGATATATTCCTTAATAAGGAGATGGGATAGGTCGGTATTACCGAATAGTGCTTTGATTGTTGGTCTCTTTGGCTTAGTATTCTTCTTCTTCAGTTCAGCTGTGAAAAAAAATGAGACCTGAAAGTCAGTAACTTTTAACACAGCAATGAAGAAATCTGTCCCAAATACATCAAATACTAACTTTAGAATGAGCTTATAAATACAATAACTTAACAATCAGCTTGTTTGTAATATCCACTCACCGATGAATACCATAAGCAATTATACAGGATCCAAAAGGGAACCAAACTACTTGACCCAAATGTGTTTAGCTGATTATATTACAACCCGGTCAAAGCTTAATGGGGAAACTTATAACAGAGAATTGTTGAAAGCTCCACAAATGATCATAAAACTAAACCAATTATCCCTTCCAAGCCATTCAAGATGTCGAAGGTTATCAAAGAGCCAATAACTAAGAAAACATGACATGGAACCAGGCATTCCAACCGTTGATCTGTGAAAACACACAGTGGGGCCTTGCTTATGGATAAGAACCACAAACGACAAAACTGTGTTAAAATTATAGCATCAAATTGTCACAAGGAACACCAAATCCCTCAACATTCTTGTACTCAAAAGGCTTGAGCGTTTTTTGGCATTATAATTTCAAGTTTGGTTCCTTGACATAGTCATAAGAAAAGAGCAGAAAAAATAGCAACTAGAAAAAGCTAAACAAATGAGGTCCCAGCTATTTAATGTATCTGAATTCAATATCCACTATGCCATTGTCCTTTGATATCATGAAGTTGGATCTGATGTTAGCTTATATAAATGTGATCAAACTCTTAAAAAAATATTCACAACCTAGATATTGGACTTCATGAGTCGATCGATCAAATGAGAGAGAGAGAGAGAGAGAGAGAGACCCATCCCAGGCACTTGGTAATCATTCACGATTTCAAAGTTTTTGTATGTGTAACCGACAAAGTTGATGTCCTTGGATGAGAGCATCTGCACAAATGTAGGGTAAGAATGAGATAAAGAGGGAATTAACAAAGGTCAAGAAGGACTTGTAGGGGTTAGCAAATTAAGAGTACGACAAGAGAAATCATGAAAACAGAAAACCTCGGGTACACTGCTAGAGACAAATAGAACACAATAACAACACAAATCCAGCTACAGACATTTCTAAACTCGAGAATCTTTGTTGGGGTGCACATAAATATCCAATCATGGAAGGTAGAATCTATTTGGGAGCCATACTTATAACCGGAAACAGAACAGACTTTCTCCCTAAACTAGTTTGACTTCTTGCCCTCCCTCCCTCTTCTTTCTCACCTTTATCCAGTTTCAGCTGCAAAACTGTGCAACTTCAAGTTTCCCAAAAACTTGCACCCACTTAACACATCACTGGTCAATTCGTCAGTGAAGTCCTGCCGAGACTTCAACAAAAAGGTGGAACTAACCACAGCTTGAATATTTCATTTCAATATCCAGCATAGACATGACCAGGGCATGTCTGCTACATTGTTGAAAGCATCTGAACTTCTCCCCACTGTTTGAATAAGCATGGATCGTTCCCCTTTGAATAAGATGTCTCAAGCAAGCTTACATTAAAGGTTTCCAGACGAGTTCTCCATTTAATTTTTTTTTGTAAATTGCAACTTTGATGTAGATTGCAAAAACTTTTAAGAAAAATGACTCCAAAGTTAAAGGGAGAAACGAGGGGAAGGTAGAGAACAGATAATTCAAGTACTACAAGAAACTAACCAACCTTATTGCACATCAATGATAATTTACACTAGAGGTAGGGTTATTTGTGAATATCATTTCTGTCTATAATTATGACAGAAAAAGCAGTATGCAGAATGTAGAAACAAAATGCAATCCCACATGATGCACCGAAGTAAATACCTTCCTCCAAGGACCAGATCTTGATGCACTCTGAGAATGAGATTCGGACTGCAGAGCCAACAAGAAGATATCAAAAGTGTGAAATAAAATAGCAGAAGAAAACAAGGGCTATCAATACCTCTTCGAACTTTTCAAAGTTTTGGGTGTCCAACTCATCATTAACTTCAGGAATGAAGGCAGCGTCTATATGATAGATTCTGTCCCAGTCTATTCCCTTAAACCACGGGTGGACCTGATATAGAAACAACAGATAGAAAAAAAAACTGGCAATTTACACTTTGCTATTGAATTGTGAAACTTATAAAAGAACATAGAATAGAACACACCATACAACACCTTTATTTCATCAGCACCATTTGAACCTAGTCTCTGGGTAACATTGCAAAGAAGTTTGCTTATAAGATCTTTCGCTTCTGGAGACAGCTTTGCTTCCTCCGGAAACTTTAAATGCGATTTCCAGTTTACTATCTGCAGGTACAAGGATAAAATTATACAGATGACAAGATTCTAAGGGGCCTCTTTAAGATTCTTTTCTTTTTCTTTTGCAATCTTTTGAGGATAATCAAGGGCAGAGTAGCTTATAAGATGAAGAGATGAATCCTAAATAGTCAAGGAAAAGAAAAGGAAGATGGAAAAAGGTTCTCCAGGAAGCCAATAAGAAAAAAGGTAAAGGACTAAACATAATGTGGAAATAGCTTCTAGAAACAAGCTTAAAAATAAGGAATGACAAAATAGTAGTAAATTGACCATCAGAATGCGCAGAGCATTTCAGATGCCTAGTTACGAATGACGATATGTATGATTACACTTCCCAAACCTCACTTTCGTTTATCTTTCTACCCTTCTGCTCCTGCCTCGTTAACCCTTTCTTTTATTTATTTATCTTTTGGAACTATCACATTGAGACAATAATTATGAACTGAATGGATGAGAAAAGCGCAGTCATTTCCAGTCTTCCATTTCTGTTACCACCCTTCATCTTTTTAAGCTAATGCTCCTACCATACTAATGTTTCTTTACCTATTTATATTTTGGATTAAACCTTTCACAACTTCTGAAACTAAATAAGCAAAGCAGAAAATCACTATTTAACTATATATAATGAAGAGCTAGTGCATATAGTATTGGTAACAATTGACGATTTGATCAAAGAATAACCATGGTCATTAACTGTGCTAGACTAAAGAAGCTCATCAAAGTAGCAAATAGTTTTATAGCCATTCATACGATTATGATCAACAAAAATCAGAAATAGGCATATCATATAGATGTCGGGAACAGTTGAGGAAAAGCTTAAGCTTCAGTTACTCAGTTCTACATTTATGTCCAGGTACCAGCAGCCTCTCTCTTTTTTTTGCTTGGTAATTTTCTTTTTCATTGCCAACCCCAATCCATCAACACCACATTCTAATTCACCTAACCATCTCTTCCCATCATGCCAATCGCTTTTCCTTTGTCCTTGTGGAGACTACCATTCTAAAAGATCATAGTATTATTCTAAAATATAGATTAGTCAATCATAAATCTGCAGGGAAGAGAAAGAGAGAGGTGAAGAGTGGAGCTAGATGATCAAACAAATAAAGCTTTTAGTAAGTTGAATTCTAGAAACATAAAAGATAAAAAAATTCCTTAGCTCTAAAGTTTAATAGCATTGCATTTTCTCCTTTCTTAACCATCAAATATCAAATCAAGTGGAAGGGCATCTAGAAGCCATGCAGTTGAAGTGGTTATCTGAGTCTAAAATTGTTCAAGGACTCAGGTTATATTCTGTAGATTTCGTAAGGTCTTCAAAATTATTTGCCCTAAATGATTAAAGGCTTTTAGTTTAACAAGAGTAAATGGAATCAAATAACACCAAAAATTATTTAAACATACTTTTACTTAGAAGCCAAAGCAATTAACATATTCATGTTTTTTTCCTAATAAGAGATTATTCACAATAAAAAAACTCCCCCCTCCCCCCAACAACCCACCCAAAAAAAAACCAACTTTTAGCTTCTTCGTGCATTTTCTGAATACGAGTTTTATAAAAAGCTGATTTTACATACGAAGACATCAGTCAAATTAACTTCGAAAAGCAGAAAGAGATAATTACTGTGACAAAGGAGTAATAACGTTTAACTTCTTTCACAAGAAATACGACTAAGAAATATCATTCTCCGACTAGAAGTTCATCAAGATCAACCTATTTCCTCTTTCCTTTCCCTCCGCCAAAGCTCTGACAGAGAAAGTAGGAGGAAAAAACATTTGAAGGAGATATGGTGAAAGGGACGTTGAGTAAGCTGACGGCAAATGAGTAAATGGAGACACAAGAAAAATGGGAACATGCAAAAGCCCAAGTGACCAAGATAAGTCTTTCATTAACAACAGGATCTTTTAAAGGCAGATAGAGTAGTACAAACAAATAGCTCAAGGAACACCAAGGAGCAAAGTGTGAGCAAAAAAAATTTCAAAATTCCAATTCCTGTCCTTCAGCCATTATATAGAAGATCTAGATAAATAAACTAGACTATAAGAAAAGTAAAGCACCAAGAATTGACCGGATGAAGATAATAACCAGAGGTTTGGATGAGATGATATGAGACCATTGTAGAACTAGTCCAATGAGGGAAGATAGAAAATAAGGAAATCAAACTAAAGGAAACGTAAAGAAGTAAAATTCAATGATGATCGTTAATGGCAGCACTCAGAAGCTCACCTTGCGACATGTTGACATGGGATCATCAGAATAGAAAGGTGGATAACCCACTAGCATTTCATACATAATAGCACCAAGTGACCACCTGAAAAACGAGAGTATTTTATGCCAAATACATGACGATAAATATGTAAAGCACATGGATTAACCACCCCCGCCCCGCCCCGCCCCCCACCCCAAAACCACCCCCCAAAAAGATACACCTAAAATAATGAAATCTAAAGAGAAGAGGACATGGTAAGCAGGAGCCATGAAAAGGAGCTTTAGAAGCATGTACAACTGGAGCAACTTAAAACATAAGATCATATTTTCAAGAAATTAGCAAAAGCAAAAAAGTGTACTCAAAGAGTGCATCCATATACATGAGAAAACTGTACTAACCAGTCACACTCCATTCCATAACCTTTCTTCAGCAGGACTTCAGGAGCTATATAGTCTGGTGTACCCACTGTAGAATATGCCTGGATTACCCCAATTGGGAAACTTAGTAAGATAAAGAGATTGACTTCTTCAACCACACAAAATCAACTCTAAAATGATCCACAGAACCACATAAATTTGGCTACGTAAGTCAGCAGGTTAAGTGGTAAGCAGCATGGTCAGTGTGAGAAACAATGTACCTTCGGCCTAACTCAACCCCGAAAACTAGCTCATGAGGTAACGATTACCCAAGATCAACCAATTTGGTACATCCTAACATTCCCTCTCCCTGCACGCCTAGGATTGGACATCTGAAGCGTGGACAAAATAATATGGGGTCCGAACATTGGGTAAATCAAGAATAAGGATCGGTTTGACGATGATCCCATGTTAAGAAAATGGACTTTGGGCCTAAATCAACCACAAAAGCTAGCTCATGAAATGAGGATCGCCCAAGACCATAGAAGGAGACAACAACCCATTTCCTTAACCAATATGGGACAATTCTAATGATTGTTTCAACAACATCACCAATAAAGAATGACATACTGCAATAAGAGGTAAACCAGTGTCTTCTAAAGGAATAAAACAGGGAAGAAGTTCAACCAAAAATCCAAATGGGAGGAACCTTACAAGCGTCCTCCTATTTTTCTGCCAGTGTTGTAACTGCTCTTGCTGAGTGCGTTTGGGAGCTGAAGACCCATCATTCCTGGAAGCTCCATGGACACTATCACCCCCCGTGAAATCCTTCTCTTCCAGGGTGCTGCAGTCTAAAGGCTTACAAAGTCCAAAATCTGATAGTCTCAAATGACCAAACTTATCCAGCAGCAGGTTATCAGGCTTAATGTCTCTATAGAAAATAAA
Organism: Nicotiana undulata; assembly: GCA_005239495.1. NCBI lineage: Eukaryota > Viridiplantae > Streptophyta > Magnoliopsida > Solanales > Solanaceae > Nicotiana > Nicotiana undulata. Next base: position 76,097 of record ML287305.1, read on the forward strand.
GTGTAGGGGAAACAAGGTTAGAATATTTAAAGAGGTGAGAGGTCCAGTACAAATGTAGATATAAAACATAAGCAAATTGTGTCCAGCATCAAAAGAAGTTACCACCTGTGTATATAGTTATGTACATGGATAGATTCTATAGCCAAAACAGTCTCAGCAACATAAAATCTTGCTTCATCTTCAGTTAGTGTATCCTTCCTCATGAGTAGAGTCATCATATCACCACCAGGTAGATATTCCATGATGAGATATAGAAACTCATCATCTTGGAAAGAACAATACAGTTTGACAATGCAATTACTATCCACCTCTGCGAGCAGATTCCTTTCTGCTTTTACATGCTCAACCTAATAGGATCCAAAAGCTAAGGACCAGTAAATATAGCAGTAAGAACCATTATGGCACTCTTGTTCATAATCAATGTACCTGTCCTCTACGAAGCATTTCTGATTTCTTAAGCTTTTTCATCGCATATACATGACCCGTTGTTTTTTCTCTACAAACTCTAACCTGTAATGACAAAAAAGCCAAATCGTTCACATTCTTTACACTTTTTGAGAAGGAGATTTCTTATCCGTAATTCATGATATCGAGTTCAGAAATATTTAGCTACTACTACACAGTGAGTTCAAGGCATAATGCAAGCACTCCAGCATATTCAACAAGCCACTTAGTCTGACTACTACATTTGCAGACCATGGGACAACTTGCTTATATGATGCCATTCCGAAACGGGCAAGAAACCACCTAATGGAAATTCACGACAAACTTGCGACTCATGAGGCAGAGCACTTTCTAGAAGAAAAGTCTATTTTCCAAGCTTTGACAAAGAAATTCTTATGAAACCCATAGTTTTGACACGAGAAAGGGTGAGAAGAATTGTTTCTGGCCCCTAGAAAACCTATTTCTAAAAAGAGGTAACACCTTATTATATCCAGAAGCACCGCAATTAGCTCACAAGTATTAATTAAAGGGAAAAAAAGGAAATAAAAATCTCAGCTTACACAAGAATAAGAAGTTGCCCATTTGTCCATCCATGTCAAAGAAGCCTTAATTAAGAGACAGAATCATAGGAAAGATTGCAGTGAGAATTTCCTTATTGCTCATTAGAAGGTCATTAGATTCACACGGAAGCTTCAGATGTCTTTTAATATTCATTCTTTACCCAGGGAATGACAAATCACTATATTAGTTAGATTACTGACTGCAAGGTCATCCCGAGTGAGCACCTCACGACTCTGCATAGGCTCCTAGTTATGGACCTGGAGATCAAGAGGAGTAGGAGGAAGAGGGCGGGGTGCAGGCAACCTAAGATCAAGTGGGGTAACTTGACCAAGGACAAAACTCAGGAGTTAGGGGAGAAGTAGTTGGCTATGAGGGCCTGGATGAGTATGGGGGACGCGTCCAATATGTGGTCCATGACTGCGGATTGCATTAGGGTAGCTGCTAGAGAGGTCTTAGGGGTCACGAAGGGTTCTACTGGGGGTCATAAAGGGGACTGGTGGTGGAATGGAGAGGTTCAGGGTAAAGTGGAAGCTAAGAAAGTTGCTTATTTGAAGCTAGTAGAGAGCACAAACGAGGAGGAAAAAAGGAATTATCGGGAGTGTTACATAAAGGCAAAGAAAGAGGCAAAGTTAGCAGTTACGACGGCTAAGAACGCAGCATTTGTTCGTTTGTACGAGAAGCTCGAGGGCAAAGGTGGGGACAAGAGGTTGTACCGGTTGGCCAAGGTGAGGGAGAGGAAAGCCCGTGACTTAGACCAAGTCAAGTGCATCAAGGACGAGGATGGTAAAGTGTTGATGGACGAGGCACTTATTAGGAGAAGATGGCAGACATACTTCCATAAACTGTTGAATGAGGAAGGGGATAAACGCATTGTGTTGGGTGAGTTGGAGCACTCCGAGAGTCGGCGGAATTTTGGGTATTGTAGGCGGATTGTGGTAGAGGAGGTGGAAGGAGCGATGCGTAAGATGTGCAAGGGTAGAGCAACGGGGCCAGACGAAATCCCGGGGGAATTCTGGAAGAGCGCAGGGCAGGCAGGTTTGGAGTGGCTCACTAAGCTGTTTAATGTTATTTTTAAGGCAAAGAAGATACCCGAAGAATGGAGGTGGAGTACGATGGTTCCGCTTTACAAGAACAACGGTGATATAAAAAATTGCAACAATTATAGTGGTATCAAGTTATTGAGTCACACTGAAGATTTGGGAGAGAGTAGTGGAGGCCAGAATGAGGAGGTGCGTGTCTATTTCCGAGAATCAGTTTGGATTCATGCCGGGGCGTTCGACTACGGAAGCGATTCATCTGGTAAGGAGATTAGTGTAACAGTACAGGGAAAGGAAGAAGGATTTGCATATGGTGTTTATTGACCTTGAGAAGGCATACGATAAAGTTCCGAGGGAGGTCCTGTGGAGGTGTTTGGAGGTTAGCGATGTTCCGGTAGCGTATATTAGGGTGATTAAGGATATGTATGATGATGCTAAGACTCGGGTGAGGACTGTGGGTGGTGACTCGGACTATTTTCCTGTGGTGATGGGGTTGCACCAGGGATCGTCTCTTAGCCCATTTTTGTTTGCTTTGGCGATGGATGTACTGTCGCGTCACATCCAAGGGGAGGTGCCTTGGTGCATGCTATTTGCCGATGATATAGTGTTGATTGACGAGACGCGTAGCGGAGTTAACGCGAGGTTGGAGGTTTCAAACTGAGTAGAACCAAGACGGAATACTTGGAGTGCAAATTCAGTGAGACCCATGATGCAAACGTAGAGGTTATGTTTGATGCTCAAGTTATCCCCAAGAGAGCGAGTTTCAAGTATCTCGGGTCTATTATCCAGGGTAACGGGGAGATTGACGAAGATGTCACACATCACATCGGAGCGGGGTGGATGAAGTGAAGGCTCGCTTTCGGTGTTCTACGTGATAGAAATGTGCCGTTAAGACTTAAGGGTAAGTTTTATCAAGTGGTGCTTCGACCCGCGATGTTGTATGGGGCTGAGTGTTGGCCAGTCAAGAACTCTCACGTGCAGAAGATGAGAGTAGCAGAGATGAGGATGTTGAGATGGATGTGCGGGTGTACCAGGCGAGATTGGATTAAGAATAACGCTATCCGGGACAGAGTGAGAGTAGCCTCCGTGGAGGACAAGATGCGGGAGTCGCGGCTGAGATGGTTCGGACACGTTAGGAGAAGGAGCATTGATGCCCCTGTCAGGAGGTGTGAGAGGTTGGCCATGGAGAGTTTGAGAAGGGGTCGAGGTAGGCCTAAGAAGTACTGGGGAGAAGTGATTAGGCAGGACTTGGCGCTGCTGCAGCTCACTTAGGACATGACACTTGATAGGAGGGTGTGGAGGTCGAGGATTAAGGTAGAAAGTTAGTAGGTAGTTTATAGTGGTCACCGATAGATTTAGTAGCATGCGTTTCCCTTCATATTCTTAGATTTTTATTACGGTATGTGGTTTTGTTCGCCTCAGGTATTGTATTCCCTGTTGATATTTCATTACGGTATATGGTTTATTACGATATTTTATTCCCTTCCTGAGTCGAGGGTCTATTGGAAACAGCCTCTCTACCTTCATTACGTAGGGGTAAGGTCTGCGTACAGACTACCCTCCCCAGACCCCACATGTTGGGATCAAACTGGGTTTGTTGTTGTTGTTGTAGTTAGATTTTATTTCAGTTTGCACCATGGAGCACAGGCCTAAAATCCCCTTCTATTAGTAATTGTAGTGTCTTTAGCTCTGCTCAGCCACTTCAAAACAGTTTATCTGTAATCTGTAATAGATAATCACTTTTAAGCTCGTGCCAACTATAATAAATATCTGTATCTCTTAGTGTCTTAGCTAATACTACAGGAGAAAACATCACCAACAGACCATCTTATAAGATGAGGATTACGAGTTTAACACTTCTTGCCATAGGAAAGTTGATGTCAATCAGAGACATGATACCCAGCAGTGGCAAATAGAGCCCAAAGAAAATATGGAAAAATCCTAACTTATTACTTGAGTAAGGTCTAAGAGAGACGCTCTTTCATCCAGAAATTAATAAAGCACGTGATTCTTAAACGGCTCCTCAATTTCAACCTACTTAAAAAGGCATGTATAGCCTGTTTGGCCAAGCTTTTTTTTTTGGCCAAAAGTGCTTATTGAGGTGTTTGGCCAAGCTTTTGGAAGGGAAAAAAAGTGCTTTTGAGGAGAAGCAGAAGCAGTTTTGGAGAAGCAGAAAAAAGTAGCTTCTCTCCAAAAACACTTTTCTGAGAAGCACTTTTGAGAAAAATACACTTAGAAGCCGTTTTCAAAAGCTTGGCCAAACACTAATTACTGCTTAAAAGTGCTTTTCAAATTAATTAGCCAAACACAAACTACTTCTCACCAAAAGCACTTTTTTTAAAAGTACTTTTGAGAAAAGCACTTCTCAAAATAAGTTGATTTTAGAAGCTTGGCCAAACGGGCTAGTACTCAAAGCGCTGTTGGTCGTGGTCATGGTTGCCAGCTGTACTACCTTCTTGTTCCTTTAATAAGTATTGACATGACTAGAGCACATTATTACTATAAACCACAAATATAAATATTATTATCATGAATATCCAAGACCTTAAATGTTGTAAATGTAATCAACAAAATTGTGGATATTCACGCCTTCAATTTTCTCTGGACTCTCTGGAGTTCATTGCCCAATGAGAAAAAAAGACTTGACAATTCATCATCTACATTGTACAGAAATCAAGAGGAAATAGAGAGCTGTAAAATTTTACTTAGTTTGTGTGAGAGTTTTGTGAGAAGTTTTAACATCCACATTCAGAACTAGGAAAAATGAAAAGTTGTGGTTATAGAGGATTGCATTATAACAGAACAAAATTGTAGAAGAAACCAACAAAGGAGTATACAGGCAATTAGATATTTCAATAGAACATTACCTCCCCGAATGCACCTTTCCCAATCATTGTTAATAACTCAAAATCATCAGCACCCATTTTGTGCCTTTGCAGACGCATGTATTCAGTTTCCTTCTTTTCATGAAATTTCAGTAGATTATTTTGATCTTCCTCTGAGACATCACCATCCGCAAGCTTCTTTTCCAGTACCATTCGACTGGTGGCCAAATATAAAAAGGAAAAGAATATTTCAAAGCACTTGGTAGGGCGAATTATTCGAAAATATCAAGACTATGCAATTCTTAGGCAGATCAAAAAGGTAAAGGGTGTTATTCTTTATATAGTATGACAGTTCTGCCAAGGCTAACGAGCAAGACCATGCACCATCTTCTAAAATGAATGAACGAAAAAATTAACAGCTAACCAGCAAGACTGTGAACATCTTCAAAAATGAATGAATGAAAGTATTAACATCTGGGATGAGGCAACACTACAGCCAATCTTACTTATTTCCATCAGTCTCTCGGTGCATTTGAAGTTGGTTATTTGACTGGCACAGCCATTGAAGTAAGTTTGACTAGTTTGTCATCTTTCAATTATACAAGATGCCTTACAAGCACCCAGAGTTTTACTGATGAAACTTTTACATCTAAACATTTAAAAGCGTTTAAAACGCCCCTTTTTTTTTGTCTTGCTGAAAAGAAAAGTTAGTTGTGATCAAACCTTTATCACAATTTGTGACATCATCTTCGTACTTATTATGCAAACCAACTAACTCTTAGCTGAAAAAAGATGGGGTAATTAGAGTATCAGCCATTTGAAAAGATAGGTTAATGTTCACATCAAATATGGAGGAGAGCGATTACAAGAGGAAAATAAGATGACAAGCTGAGGTGAGCATATAAAAAGTAATTTTTGTCACACCAGTGTGACTTGACAATATCTTTGTTGAAAAAAAAATTCCAACAACATGCCTTGTTGTAGATGCTCAAAGAAAAAGCGCCATATACGCAATATACCGAATATAATATACGGACAAAAAATGATGCTCAAGTGTATAGCAATGGATTGTGTACAAAAGCATATCAAAGCATATAAAAGTGAGTGTTTTGAAGCAAAACAAGCTTGGATAAGGAAACAGCAGTACTTCAGCCAATAGAAAGTATTCTAACCTTTTACCAACCACCATTCATAATTCCTCGAACAGGTTATAACGGAGAATACAGGCTCATGGCAATATGGAAAATGAGAAAATTCACAATGCAAATATGAACTCATGATACATGAAATGCCTCTCAGAAGAAAGGTGATACTGAAAGAAGAAGTAAGTTTAGGAACTAAAAATAACTCGTAAAAAGATTATAAAAGCAGCAAGTATGATGTACCGCTCCTTTCTCTCCTGCAAATTTCTCATTTGCTCCTTGTAATGATTCTCAATGTATTGCTTTGCTGCAGCGACCCTCTGCTTCGTAACATTGGAAGCCTCTTCAGCTGACATAGGCTGAGGATCTTCTCTTCCACTACCCATTGTTGAATCTTTCTTCTTGGTCGATGACCTTAAACGATCTCGCGGTTGAAACTTCTGGAACCAACTCCTTGCTGAATCCATCTACTATTGCTCAGCTTGAGAAGTTATACATTAGGAGCTCTTGAACTATATACTCATAGTAAACTGACACTACTCATTCCCCCCAAATTCAGAAACCTACCAAAGTAATAATACAATCATACAGATAAGAACACATTAGGGCATCGATCAAATACAGAACATACCAAAGTCAATGTTTCTTTTTCTATTTTGGGGTTTTCAAAGTAATCAAGAATAAAAAAGATAGAACCTTTAACATAAAAGGAGAATGAAATAGGAACAAACTGTTTCAGGTCAAGAGAAATGAATTTATTTTTCATTACTGAGTTAATTTTCCACCAAGATCAGGAATTTCCTCAAACAGAAACCGCAATATGGTTAAAAAATAAATTAAAGTTTTCGTTGAGGACCCACATAGATTTGATGCATCAAAATTAAAACCCAATTCAAGTATATATATTATAATACAAGTTGCAGAAATGATTAAGCAATCACATCTGGAAAAAAGAACAAAGAACCAAACTGCAAAATAATAACTATGAGCACCAAATCAAAAGGCGAGGAAAATAGGCTTACCACCAAATCTTTATGCTGCAGAAATACTGTAATCCGATTGAACGAACAGGGGTGATGCTATATATATACCTATATATATATAATAATGCATATAGCATAAAAGAGAGGAAGATGGAGGTATACAAGATCGTTATATACAGATTATTTTAATATTATATTAAATTATGGAATCAGTAAATATAAATTCAATTTTTGAGTTTGTATGTACAAAGTTGAAAGAGAGACAAAGAGAGAGTTAAAGCGGCATTTTCGCTGGTTGAAAGCTCCTACGGGTCAGTCTTTTTCTCTCTATTGCTTCATCCTCGATTCCCTCCCTTGTATTGCCCGCCTTCTATATTTATACCTAATTCTTCTCCAATTTCCTCCCTTATTAAAAAACAAATGAACTTTTTCTATGGTTTTTTATCCCAAAGCGGGTCAATGGTTTTGTGTCTTTTTATAAATTTATTTTGAGTTTTATTAACTTACCTTTTTTTTTTTATACATGAAAGATTTACTTTTATTTTAAAAAGATTATTTTTTTAAATTACAATTGTAAAGGACATAATAATATACAAATGGCACTTTTATGGGTCGTCTGGTATGAGGTATAAGGGTGATATCAAAATTTAATATTATCTTAATACCCTATTTGATTAGCAAATCAGGTATAAGTTATTCTGGTGTTACCTTAAAGAAGGTGGGGTAATTAGCACCGGTATAACTTATAGCTTCTTCTTAGAAATTATGCAATTGTCATTTTTAATACAACATACCAAACAATGAATAACCAAAAATCACAGCATAACTTATCCTAATATAACTTATACCGGTATAAATCGTATTCCAACCAAACAACCCCTAAAATGTTTATACTAAATTACATTAAGATATCATAGTAAAGTGAATTAGATAGACAGAAAATATGTGTTAATAAAGTACGATTAAGTGATATATGTACATCTGGGTATGTATACGTTTTCTTGAAATCAAATATGATTCTCCTACTAATAACTATATGACATCTAATTACACTCGGATGTTGTTAAAGATGTAGTAATGCAACCGAATTGAGTTATTTTGATTCAAACTTGTATTGTGTTAAAAATTTACTAAATAAGTACAAATAAAAAAAATTGAACCTATTGAAAAACGATAAAACTTTAAACTCAAACTCGTAATATTTAAATCCTAGATCTACCTTCGCCTCAAACCTCTTGCCAAATCTTCTTCAGTTTCCCTTTTTTAAAACCCAAAAAATAAATTGTTCAGTATATTTTGTATTCGAAAGGAATGAACGAAACTCAGTTGTGCCCAATATTTACCCTAAATTCATCAAATTATCATAGTTAAGTTATAAAATCGAAATAAAAATGTATATTAATTAATTATGATTAAGAGATAGCAACGTATATAACTTACCAGCTGATTTTACATGGGGGTTTTTAACTCACTCCACCCTTCAAGACACCCTTTACCCCTTTTACTATAATTTACCCAAATAGTCACTCATCTAATCACTTAAACTAAAAGAAGGTTAGTAGAAGTATAATATATGTATAATTTATATACTATATATGTATAATCCATGTATGTGACCAGAAAAAGTAAATAATAAATATGACCGGTTATGAAAAAAAGAAACTGAGCCATCAAATTTCTTTTGGTTCCACACTTAGCATAAGTCTTTCCCAGTTAAAAAGTGCCTCGAGTAAGAATTGCTTAATTTGTGCGTATATTCTCTTAGGATAACTAAATAAAATAAAAGTACCTATGTTGATTAGTTTGACAAAATAAAGCTCGAAAAATCTCGAGAATAAGTCCCTATCAAATATATGAGATTGCTAAAGATCAAAAGACGTGTGTGCTCGTAGTACCACTCCTAATCAAATCTAAATCCAAGTCGCATGTCCCAAAACTATTTCTTAATACAATCTTGCAAAATTGATGTATTAAATAATAGAGTTGACTAGCAATAGTGTCACATGGATATGGCTGCGTGTAAGCATGTTACCACCAACCATATTGAAATTAAGTGTTTGAATTCAAGTAAATATTGAAATATTAGTTTGAACATTATATCTAGTGTGAGTACAAATTTTCACTCAAAAATCCTTAATATTCACAAACATTTCTTTTTCAAGTGAATTATGTTCATGTTCAAACACAATAATTCCCACAAAAGTTTCAACTTCAAATACTCTTTTTTTCCTTTTTCAGTTTCAACACACATATTGCCCTAACACCAAATGTTTTTTTTTTTTTAAATACAGAGATAAACTATAATCTAAACTAGAAAAGAAAAAGTTAAGTCCCAACAGTTATGAGCTTGAAGTAACTCTTTTGATATGTAAGTAGACAATGAGAATCTAAACTAGAATAGAAGGCACAGAAGCCAATCTTTGTCAGTAGGTACAGGACAACGACGACACACAAGAAAATGGACACACAAAAAAAATCAACTCCAACAGTTGGATGTTTTATTCAACTTTGAACTTTGATTTTGTCCGCAGCCACATGGTACATGCATTTTCTTTTTGTTAGGCTTTTGATTGATGAAGTTCTCTCCTTTTTTCCAGGAAAGAAAAGTGAAAATAAAACGACAAGCAAATAGTACAAATACTCAAAAAATTAGTTGAGGCCCGCACATATTGATCCAAACACAATCGTTATTAAAAAAAATTGTAAACAAAGGCATTGGAGATATTTGTTTGGGGTCCCCGGGGCCATGGAGCTATACAGCGGAAGAAACACGACTATGCAACAATTGATTACACAAAGACAAAGGAGAGAGGGCCTGCTTTCTGTGTACGCCCAGGCTATTTTGGTATCAGCCAGCAATCAATCGCATTCCCCACCTAATTTTTCTCTACATCGCCAATCTTGGCTCTAAAGTTCCAACTTTTAGTACTCCTTAGTTGGTTTTAATATGCCATGCTTTTGGACAAAATTTGAGTTGAAATTGAAACAAAATTGCGATAGTATGCTTGAAGCAAGAATATTTGGCCACTTGATATTAAGACATGATATGCTTCACCATATCCTTTACATAGATCATTCATTTGTCTTTTCTTCAATTCTTTGTACCCACTCTTGATAGTTACACACAACAAATCCGCGAAAACATAGATACTCAATGTAATTATCCACCTGTTTATCTTTGATTTGACAAGATTGATTAATTCTGAAACGTGATCATAGGATTCTGATTGTCCATTAAGTACTCGTTGAAATTATCATCTCAACAATGACTGCACGCCTGCTAGGTGCAAAATGAATTGATGATTTTGCAAAGTAAAATATGAAAAAATATTATTTTGGTGGCTTGGTGTTACATGAAATTGCTTGTGACTAGTGTATACATATAGGAATGGAATACTATAATACTTGCAGTAAAGGCACATCCTCAGGGCTTCAACATGTAAATTTAACCCGAGTTGCCATAATTCCTACTTTTGAATTCAGCCAAGGGTGTAGCCCGTGATAGCAACAGAACGCATAAATCATATAAGGATTAATTCCTCTGAAAACAGAACGCATAAATCAGCGGAAATATGCCATATGTCTAGATGACTGAAACGGAGAAGAGCCAAAAGGAGAGGATTTCTGAACTTTTGGTGGGGTGATAACCGGCTTCTTTTTCTCAATCGTGGTCTCAGACCTCAACCAGTTCTCAACTACTGAAAGCAAATTGGGGGAAGACTTCAACTCAGGAAGCTCGGGTAATTTCTCAGACCTCTTCAGAACTCCATCTTGGATGTAAACAAGATCTGTTGCCCAGGACTCCAGTCCATCAAATATATGTGTTGCATAGACAATAGTAGCTCCTCTCTGTTATCATGACATGGAGCCAGAAAATTAATATTCTCGCCTTTCTATAAAGAATCTTTAGCACTATCAATATCTTAATTGGTTTGCTATATTAATCCCATGCACCACAATGTGGAAGGCACCACAGGTCTGTACTTAATTGAAGACTAATTAAATGTGATTTACATTTTCCTATAGGGTTTTGATTCAGGTAGATGCCGAAGGAAATCCTATGACGTTATTGATGACTCCATATGCAGTTTTGATGCTTAGACATGAACCACCACCCCCCCCCCCCCCCCCCCCCCCCCCCCCCCACACACACACACACACACAGAAAAAAGTAAAAAAGGAGAATACGATGGGAGTATTAAACATCCGTTCAAAAACCAGCAGTGGAGTTCTAAACCTAGTTGAGTTTTCTCCACGCTAAAACAATGCATACCTGTTCGCATTCTTCCTTAAAGAAGTCCAACAAATCCATCCTTGCGACAACATCTAAGTCAACTGTAACCTCATCCAGCAAAAGAACCTGGATGAAAGTGATTCTCCATTAGCAACAGTCATCAAAGAAGTTAACATGATCCTGCTGACAATTATCAAAGTATGAAAACCATCTCACAGGAAGCTTATTGTTTGATTATTAAGTAAACAAAACTTGGATGTGGGCAATAAGAATGGGCGCCGGAGCTATAAGAATTAGTGTGGTGAGCATACTGCAAGTATGACCTGTCTACTATGAGATTGGTGGATACATGCATTTTACATTTAACTCTAATACAATCAATCGAGAAACTAATGCAACTAAGATTACCTTGTAGGGGTGAAGGAGACCCATACAGATTTGAACTCTGCGTCTCTGACCATCAGATACCTTGTGCATACGCCATCGCAGATCAATATCCAGAAGCTCAATCAACTTCTCTCGCCGAACTGGATCGACTCCTTCGACTAAACCATGACATGAAAACAAAAGAAGTTGAAATTTTATTCAAACTCAACAAGTCAACATTATTGCATAAAGTCATATACGGAATAGTCATGATTAGTGAATCTCAAAAAGTCCAAAATCCAACAAATTAGCACCTCTATATAACATTCATATTAGTTATATACTCCTAGGTCAGTAGAATGGGCAAGCTGCAACAGAAATCAGAGTGAAAGTAGAAAGTTTGAAAAACATTTGAAAGTCTAAAGTTTTAGATAACACATTGATAGATCCAGTAATTGATGAAAAAATGCCATCAGAAGAGTAAAAAAAGAGACTTGCAAAATAAAGAGCTTACGCACCTCCAAATATCATATGTTCTGCTGAAAAATCTCCCTGAAGTGGAATCTCTCCCTGAATTTTGGCAAAAATATAGCCATTCAGAATAGCATTCTACTTAACAAAGTTTGAGATCTTATGCTAGAAAAAAGTTAAAAAAGAAACAAAAGGGAAAGCGTAAATAATGATGGAGTGCATTTCTAGTTCAGGCTGATCCAGAATTTTAGTTAGTAGGTACACATTACTGCATGAAAATGCTACTTAGCAGCAGTGAGTGATAACTAAGTACTACAAATTTACATTTATTCAAAGAACTTGTTCAACTATATACATGGTTCAAACTGTTAGCAGGTGCCCAAATATTACATCCACCCATGATCACACATAATTCAGAGACAGAACCACAAAAAGGCAGATATGAAAACCAAAACGATTATTCAGTACTTACAGCAGAGCCAACATTTTTGCTCCAGGACTCTCCTAGGTATGCCAAATCACCATCACATACAAGGTGGGTGTCATGAAATGCCGAAAAATTCAGCACCTTCACTACATCTCTTCCTCCCACCATATGCTTTCCCGCCAATATCCTCAACAATGTCGTCTTCCCTGTTCCAATAATAGGAAAAAAATTGAGGCTCACAACTTGATCCAAATATTTAGGAGTTAGTATGAATATACATTTCTAAATATTTTTCAATTATTATTATTATACATATAACAGTTGAGTGGAAAGTAGTCGTAACACATACCGGATCCATTTGCACCGACAAGGAGACATCGAGATCCGGGAGAAATCTTTAGGCTGAAATCGAAAAAGATAGGACTTTGGAAATCGTAAGAGAATTGCATTCCATTGACTTGAATACTGCTTGATTTTCCCTCCATCTTCTTTCTCTGCTGTTCTTTTCAATGTGGCACTATAACAATTTTGCGGGTCGCTTTTATACCCGTTTTTTTAGTCTGGCTCCGCTCACCTAACTGCTACTCTGGCAACTGTTCAATTGGAGGTTACCTTGCTGTTTGTATTCCCACCACAAATACCGGGTCGGTATAGTGCAATCCGACTCCGATCCGATTACTACACTTTTGGAGCTCCGAATAAACTCGATCTACTTTTTGTTCATGTTTTACTTTTTTTAATGCTTAATTATCATTACGACCAACATTTGTAATAACACAAATGCCATAAAGATGTCAGTTGATCTTCTGAATTATCGGATTAGCTACTTTATGTTGGAATTATTCAGTCAAAAAAATTTCTTTTCAAATACATTTACAACCAATAGTCATAAATTTTTTATTTATTTTTCAAGTGGCCTCTTACACGAAGCCTTAAAGCCAAGTGTTGAATGGCTATGCATGTCTACCATGTGTCTTCATGCATGGAAGACAAGATACACTTGTCAATATTAGACCCAAGTGGACTAATATAATGGAACAAGTGTCAAAAGACTCTCGACACTTGTCATACATGCAATCTCCTTAATTGCCTATAAATAGGTTATAGATTAACCTTCATACTCACTCAATTCTTAACCAATGATTCATCTTGCTAATCATCACTTTCTTCCTACAATATTTTTAATATTTGTAACAGCTACAGAAAATACCTTCTTCTTCTCTTCTTTCTGGGCAATTGTTTTGGCAAATTCTAAACTTCCAACCACGAGTGCACGTGTTTGGAGGTGCTGTGGAACCTTGGGGAGCGACCGGCCTTAACGATTTGCACCTAGTCGGGCCGAAATCGCTTTCAAGGCAGTGGCTTGCCACGACACAGTATTTTTGATAGTTGTTCTTCTTTCCTTCTTGTTCTTAGTCAATATTATCTACTCATTTTTTTACAATTTGAAAGCGATTTCATATATAATATTGACTAATGTCCACCACTTTGAACAAAACATTTCCTGATCTGTCAAAACTTGAGCCTTTAGATGGAAATAATTATAAGCGTTGGTCCCAGAAATTTTAATTTTCTTTGAACAATTAGAAGTTTGATAACAACACGATAGGAGTCCAAGAATTGCTAAACAAAATCAAGAAACATGCGGAAGCTAAAAGAAAATAAATAAACAAAAATGACGGAAAATTAAAGATAGATTGAATTCAAGAAAGAGTTTCTTGAATTCAAGAAGTCTATTCTTGAAGTTGAATCCTAACAACAACAATTAGCTAACAAAGAACTAATCACCTTTGGTAGAGACTTAAAAACAAAAAATAGATTGTGAAACCCGACCCTTTAGAATAACAAGAAAAACAATAAGCCTAAGCTTATCACATTTCTTGAATATCTAGAAGTGATCTAAGATTTCGAAAGAATTTAATCTTACCACCTTAAGTTGAGTCTTGAAGGTTGAAAAATAAATCCAAGAATAGCCACACACAAGAGCGCAAGAAAAATCTCACAATTTTTATTGATATCGTCTATATTAGTCTAAGTCTACAAACAAAGAAGACACCCTTTATATGGAGAGGGGTCACGAAATTGTACCTAAAAAACAAGAAAATAAAGTCTTAAACTACTTTGGACAACAAGTCCAACTACCTTAGGGAAAGGAGAATATCATGAAGCAAAAACCAAGTTATTCTTGGAAAGTAATTCCAAAAATCTTAGTAAAAGGAAAACATAATCTTAAGTAACTAGGAAACAATAAATATAGTCCCATAATATATGGAAATAAGTCTCAAACCAATCTTGGATAGAATCTTGAAAATCTTGAAAGGCATTTGCAAGCAACTTGGCACAAATTGCGCTCAACATCTAGTACGGCTATTGCACCTTTCTTGGACATCAAGTAAGTCATTTTTATGCTATGAAAACGTGGCTTTATGTAGGACTTCATGGGCTGCAAGTTTGAACACAATTTAGGTGCCAAATTGGTCCAACGGTGGCCTGATTTGGACCTTCTTCAGATGATGTTTCTTGGGATCTAATCCACCTCTTCTTGGACATAAATTTGGGCCATAAAGTAATTATAACACCTAGATAACTCATATATTTTATCCTTAAGCTCGTCCTCCCAATTAACAACTTCTTTTATCGCCCATGAAGTCCAATGACCTTGTTTTGCAATTTTTTAGCTTGAGATCTTGTTAAAGGCTCTCTTTGAGATTCCAAAACTTCTCCTTGTCCTTGAATAGATTTGAGATTCCTAGGGTGCTATCATTCCCCTCTTCTTGAAGAAAATTCGCCCTCGAATTTCGACCTTGCAAGAAAAATGAAGACATGCACTAGTAAATGGCATCCACTAATTTGAAAAAATGGTATGAATAAAACAAGATAGTGACCATGTGTCCACTTAACTCAATTTAGCCTAATAGGTGTAAATACTCCCTTATAAAGCATATGGACATCATCATCCCAATAAAATTTATGCCTACTTAGATTTGTCCCATAAAAATCTCTCTTAAGGTAGTCAAAAAATGTGCATGACAATGAAATTACAAAAGAATGATCACGCATCCATTTAAAACAAGTATCTCTACCACATGTATCAAATAAGACACTTTTATGATATAGCCAAGTATCAATTATAAATCCTATGGATTCTTCTACATGTAAGTTATTCAAAGAAACACATAAATTCTCAGAAAGGTCAGAAGAACCCATAAATTCCAAAATAAAATTTTCAATACATTTAAGCTCATGATCATAACTTTTCCCAATAATATTCGCAATATCAATGGATTCTACATAATTTCTCAAATTGTCACAGAAAGAGTCAAGCTCTTGAAAGAGTATTTTATCACTAACGTCAAAATAATCGTGCATATCCTCTTTACTAGAAGCAAGCACTTTTACAACCTCACAATAGACATGAATAGAGGAATGACTTCCCATCGAACAACAAAACTCACATTCTAGCTATTTATCACATGAAAACTCATTAGGCACTTGAATAAGAGAAGAAAGAACATTTAACTCATTAGCAAGCCTATTCTCATAAATTGCATGCCTCTTTACACCAAGTTGGAATGCATAATCATCTATATCATACTCAATTTCAAAAGTAAGCAAATTACTCTTGCACTTGAACTTAGATATTATAGTTAATGACTTGATATGCATCAAAATATTATCATCCACAAAAATTATAAAATCACCAATATAAGAAATAAGAGTATAGCTCATTACCTCCAAAAATACCTTAGGTGTTCTAGAAAGGCCAAGACTGTGAATAAACCAATTATACATATCATACTTGGACTTAATTATTAATGGAACACCATCACCTTTTATTCTTTTACGCAATAGCTCTAACTTAGCAATGCCTTTAGGGAGCTCCATGTTGTAAACCTGTAAATAAGAATCAAGATAGTCAAAAGGTTCAACAACAAAGAAATTAATCAAGCTTTTGTCTTCCACCATCCAACAAGAATTGATTTCGCTAAATCATGTTGGAATCCACTTAGATCCTTTGCACACATCTCTTGTGCCTCACCTCCCCTCTCAAAAGGTCTTTCCACATATGGTTGCACAAAATCACAAGAAGTAAAACAAGAAAGAGTTAATGGGTTAGGAAGTAAAGAAACTTTTTTCTTGCTTACACTCTCTTTGGCTTTTACCACAAGACTAACTTTTTCGTCACCTTTAGCCTCTTTTCTCTCACTAAAGTTTTTTTCTTTTTGTTCACTCAAACCCTCTTGTTTTTCTCTCTTTTCTTTTTTCTCAAGATCACTCTTTACCTTACTCGATATCCCCATCTCTTCACTCAACACAACCTCTCATTTTTCCTCTCTAGGGATGTCAACATAAACTCTCTTACTCCTCTCATTCTTTTCTCTCTCATATTTTTTCATATTGTATTTAACAGTCTTTCATCTTCACAAATTTGTGAGGGAGTCAAAGGTCCAAGAATGAGTTTCTTCCCGTTAACCTCAAAAGAGTACCTATTTTTTTCCATGTTATATGAAGCTCTTCTGTAGCCATACCATGGCTTTCCCAACAAGATATGATAATTATTCATGGGAATCACATCACACCAGATCGCATACTCATACCTTTCAATAGAGAAAAGTAATAACACTCTTTTATCTACCTTTACCCCTCTCAACATGTAAGGTTCAATATGCTCAACACAAGGCAAGTTCAATTTCTCAACCATATAAGTGTTAATTGATTTATAGCCAAACTCCTTGTCAATTCTAAGGGCACAAATCGCAGACATCACATTAGATCTTGTTTGAAAAATAATTTTACCATTGCCTTCCTTCCATTTGGTATACTGTAAGTTTGCCTTTTCAAGTTGTTGAATTGTAACTCTCCTCCTTTCACTATAACTACCTGTTTGAGACATCTTGAACAAAGTAATATATATATATCAAGTTTGGCTTTTCCCTCTAATGTTCTCACCTCTCCTGCCTTCTTCCATTCAAAGCAACTATTGGTCGTTAATCTTTAGATTTATTAATAAATCTTACTAGTCACAATCCTTGGTAATAAGAATATGGACTTAGAAAAGAAAAAGTGAAGGACCTAGGAAGAATAGGAATTGGTTAGTAGGAAAAAAAAAGGAAAGAAATCTAGGAAACTCCAAACCCACAAGAACAAGGATCCCCTCTTCTTGTTTCCTTTCTCGACTTGGAAACCAAATAATACTTGAATTCTAAAATAGTAATGTGCTAAGACTTCTTCTTTTTTTGGGCTGATTTTTTTCCCTTCTTTTTTCTTGCTCAAGAACCTCCCAAGATTATCAAAATTGAAATCTTGATTATCCTATGCTCTGACACCACTTGATAACAACACGATAGGGGTCCAAGAATTGATAAAGAAAATCAAGAAACATGCGGAAGCTAAAAGAAAATAAATAAACAAAAAAGACGAAAAATTAAAGATAGATTGAATTCAAGAAAGAGTTTCTTGAATTCAAGAATTCTATTCTTTAAGTTGAATCCTAACAACAACAATTAGCTAACAAAGAACTAATCACCTTTGGTAGAGACTTAAAAACAAGAAATAGATTGTGAAACCCGACCCTTTAGAATAACAAGAACAACAATAAGCTTAAACTTATCACCTTTCTTGAATACCTAGAAGTGATCTAAGATTTCGAAATAATTTAATCTTACCACCTTAAGTTGAGTCTTGAAGGTTGAAGAATAAATCCAAGAATAGCCACACACAAGAGCGCAAGAAAAATCTCACAATTTTTATTGATATCGTCTATATTAGTCTAAGTCTAAAAACAAAGAAGACACC
The DNA here is from genome assembly GCA_005239495.1 of Nicotiana undulata. Taxonomy (NCBI): domain Eukaryota; kingdom Viridiplantae; phylum Streptophyta; class Magnoliopsida; order Solanales; family Solanaceae; genus Nicotiana; species Nicotiana undulata. The sequence continues at coordinate 94,383 of ML287305.1, forward strand.
CTTTATATGGAGTGGGGTCACGAATTTGTACCTAAAAACAAGGAAATAAAGTCCTAAACTACTTTGGACAACAAGTCCAACTACCTTAGGGAAAGGAAAATATTAGGAAGCAAAAACCAAGTCATTCTTGGAAAGTAATTTCAAAAATCTTAGTAAAAGAAAAACATAACCTTAAGTAACTAGGAAAACAATAAATATAGTCTCATAATATATGGAAATAAGTCCCAAACCAATCTTGGATAGAATCTTGAAAATCTTGAAAGACATTTGCAAGTAACTTGGCATAAATTGCACTAAACATCTAGTACGGCTATTGCACCTTTCTTGGACATCAAGTAAGTAATTTTTATGCTATGAAAACGTGGCTTTATGTAGGACTTCATGGACTGCAAGTTTGGACCCAATTTAGGTGCCAAATTGGTCTAACGGTGGCCTGATTTGGACCTTCTTCAGATGATGTTTCTTGGGATCTAATCCACCTCTTCTTGGACATAAATTTGGGTCATAAAGTAATTATAACACCTAGATAACTCATATCTTTTATCCTTAAGCTCTTCCTCCCAATTAACAACTTCTTTTATCGCTCACGAAGTCCAATGACCTTGTTTTGCAATTTTTTAGCTTGAGATCTTGTTAAAGGCTCTCTTTGAGATTACAAAACTTCTCCTTGTCCTTGAATATATTTGAGATTCCTAGGATGCTATCAAAGTTGGTTATGTTTTGCTTAAGGGTCCTCCTACTGATATTGTTGTTGATAGTTCTAATGTTGCTAATATTATTGTTGTTGATGATGACGCTAAGAATAAATTTGAAAAGGATAATAAAACAGTGAGAGGGCATCTGCTTAACCATATGACTAACCTTTTATTTGATTTGTTTATAAATTAGAAATCTGCTTAAGTCACATGGGATAGTTTGGAGAAGAAATATGATGTTGATGACGCAGGAAAAAAGAAGCATGTCGTTGGAAAGTGGATCAAGTTTCAAATGGTTGATGATAAGCTGATCATGGAACAGGTTCACGAGTATGAGAACTTAACTGCTGATGTTTTGAACGAGGGCATGGAGATGTGTGATATTCTTCAGGCTAATGTTTTGCTTGAAAAGTTTCCACCTTCCTGGAGTGATTACAGGAATCAACTAAAACACAAGAAGAAAAACTTAACTCTTCAAGAACTAATCAGTCACATGAGGACTGAGGAAGCAAACCGTCTCAAAGATGAGGAGTCTGAACGGCTTAAGGATAAGATGAAATCTCTCTCTCTTAATTCTTCTAAAGCTAACCTTGTGGAATCTTCTAGTACTTTTGTGAAAGACAGGTTTAAAGAAAAACAGAAGAAAGGCCAAAAGAAAGCACATGTGCAGAAGCAGAATTACTTCAATAAGTCGAAGGGCTATATTCAAAAGTCGAAAGGACCTTGCTATGTCTGCGGAAAAATTGGTCACAAGGCTTTCCAGTGCAACCAGAGACAAGGACAAAGCTCAAAGAATGGAGGAAAAGCTTCAGTCGAAGCTAACCTTACTGAGGGTGGCGATGTCATTGCTGCTGTGGTTGTTGAGGCAAGCATGGTGGCTAATAGGACTGACTGGATACTGGACACAGGCGCTTCAAGGCATCTTTGCGCCAACAAAGAGTTGTTTCACGACTTTGAAGAATCTGCTGATGGTGAGTGTGTCTACATGGGTAACTCTACTACAAATGGAGTTATGGGTAAAGGAAAAACTCTTCTTAAATTAACTTCTAGAAAAACTTTAGCTTTGAACAATGTTCTGTATGTACCCTCCCTTCGTAGAAACTTAGTTTCTGGTGCGCTTCTCAACAAGGTGGGTCTTAAACTTGTTTTTGAATCTGATAAAGTTGTTATTTCTCGTGGGGGAGACTTTGTTGTAAAGGGTTACCTTAGTGGGGGTTTATTTGTACTGAACATCGCTCAAGAGATTGCTAATAATGCTAGTACTTTCAATTCTGCTTATATTGTTGAGTCTATTGATTTGTAGCATAGTAGACTAGGTCATGTTAATATTGCTTCTATTAAAAGACTTAGAAAAATAGAATTAATTCCTGCAGTTAATGTTGATAATTTTTCTAAGTGTCATGTATGTGTAGAAGCAAAACATACCAAAAAGTCTTTTAAGAATGTAACTAGTAGAAAAACAGAATTGCTTGAACTAGTACATTCAGACTTAGCAGATTTCAAGAACATTGTTAGTAAAGGTGGAAAGAAATACTACATCACCTTTGTATATGACTTTTCTAGATACACTAAGGTATATCTTCTTAAGTCAAAAGATGAGGTTGAAAGCATCTGTTTAAAATAGAAGGCAGAAGTAGAAAATCAATTAGATAGAAAAATCAAGAGACTTAGGTCTGACAGGGGTGGTGAATATAGTACTAATACTCTAGAAGCCTTTTGTGAGGAAAATGGTATTATACATGAGATTAGTGCTCCCTATACTCCCCAACAAAATGGTGTAGCCGAACGGAAAAATAGAACCTTTAAGGAAATGATGAATTCTATACTTTTGAGTTCGAGTTTATTTGATAATATGTGAGGGGAAGTTGTTTTATCTGCATGTTATGTTCTTAATAAGGTCCCTCATAAGAAGTTAGATAAAACTCTATATGAGTTATGGAAAGGGTTTGCCCCTCACTTAAAAATTTTGAAAGTGTGGGGGTGTTTGGCTAAAGTTGGTCTACCTGATTTTAAACAAGTAATTGTTGGACCCAAAACTTTTGATGTTATTTTCATTGGTTATGCTCAAAATAGTGTTGCATACACTACAACATTTAAGGCCTTTAACCACACTCAGAAAGTGTGTCCTAAGCTTTAGAAAGTGTAGCATTTGATCAAAAGCCACACTTTTTGACCTAAGGCAACGCTTTTCGGAGGATGGCCTAAGCAACGTAACTTTTGCCCCAAGGCAACGCTTTTCATGAGGCAAAGGCCACACCCTGCAATAGCCACGCTTTTTATGTCCTATAGCTACACTTTTGAAGCGTGCTCATTGTCAACTTAAAAGCAACCCTTTCTAAGCGTTGCTCCAATAGCAACGTTTGTAAAACGTGGTCTTTAATACTAATACCCTTCTGCCACGCTTTTGAAGCGTAGCATTGCAAGCATCAATTTTATGGTTAAAAATTATATTATTTCATATATGCTATGATCACATTTATTTCATAAATATGAACTTCCGTATGGAGATATAAACCTCTACATTAACTATTAAATAACAAATTTTGTTTCAAATGAATATACTTGCAATGAACTTTGAAGAAGGATATACTACACCAAATAATAAAACCAATTGTTTCAAGGTACCTGCCAGCCATTAACCTTACAAAATCAAATATATTCAAATTATATCATAAACATCATAATGGTCCAATTGTGGTCTGGCCCTTCCCCGGACCCCGCGCATAGCGAGGGCTTAGTGTACTAAGCTGCCCATAATTGTCCAAGACTCTTCGTCATTAGCTTCTGATAAATCAATTTGATCTAGTCCCACCATTTTCAATTCCATCTCCAGAACTTTCCTACAAATTTAAAATCAAATTAAAAGCTAGATAGAAACTAATATTATACAAGTGCAATCACAAATGAGCATATTTTCACCAATTAAAAACACGACACTATTAACAATCAAAAAGTAGTACTTTTGGGGCAGGAGACAATGGATGAGAGGACAAACAGAAATCAATAGCCATTTGACATTCAGAGTAATTTCTTATATGTTTTAGTGAGTAGTTGACATAGAACAATTTACACCACCAGATGCAAATAACTTTATACAATCCTATTTAAGTTGGCCTCGTTATTTAGGAGGGCTACAAACTTAACAGTGACCATATGATAGAATATGTAATAACAAACTATCCAACTTATTTTCAATGTCTCCTTCCGTTATTTAAGCACATGTTATACCGAATTCTCTCCCTTCTCACTAGAATTCTCTCTCTAAACTCATTATGTCTAAAGTGGATTTGATGGGGAAGCACGTGAATGACCCACTACCAGCCCCCCCCCCCCCCCCCCNACTAGTTTTCTTTCTCTAAACTCATTATGTCTACAGTGGATTTGATAGGGAAGCACGTGAATGACCCACCACCAGCCCCCACCCCCCCTACAGGAAGTCTCAACCAACATCCAAACAATTCGACACATAGTCTACCTATACCTATTCAAAATCCCCCGCCACCTACGAATACCACCGGTAAGGACACAACATTCCAAAACCACCAGATAACAACCACAAACTCTGAGAATATCAACCAAAATTCCCCCGCTATTAACATCGGAAATAGAATTTCCGTCTCTGGCACATCAACTACAACCCAACCCAACACTCTCACCCAAAAATTTATACCATAACCAAAAATTTCAGCAAATTTTGACAAACCTGATCGGAAGAGAAAAAACCAAGGAGAATCAACCACGTAGGATAAAAAAAATGAAGAGAAGGCCGCTGACTCACTTCAAACCCTTGTGACTAAAGGTGCAGTAGGTGGAGACAAAACTACACTGCCTGGGTTCAACAAATGGAACCAAGGTACATCTAAACCATCCTTTGTTGCGGTTGTCCAAGCGGAATTACCATCCATGGCAGAATGTGCAAAAAATGTGGAAATTAAACATGGTACCCATCTAGGGAAGCCGACAGTGTATTTTAGTGCAGATGATTACTTTGTGAATCTTGCTCAGGAATGTAGACTCACCTTAAATGGGAAGTTTTATAGAACCAAACCACCTATGAAGGATATAAGGAAGGCTTTTGTTAGCCAATTCCACTTGAAAAGAACTGTTAAAATTGCTTACTATGATCCGCAACATGTTTATATCGACTTTACCAATGAAGTTGATTATACTCACATTAAGCTTAAGAAATTTGTGGACATTAATGGTACTCCTATGAAGATCTTACTGTGGTCACCTGATTTTAAACCAGAAGTTGAAACCTCTATCGTTTCGGTTTGGATCCTTATTCATCAATTGCCCTAGCACCTGTTCAGCTGGGAAATTATGTCCAGAATGGTTCAATCTGTAGGTGTTGCAATTGCTCCTGACCTAGAGACATATTCTAAGTCTCGGGGTAATGTAGCTATGATTAAGGTTGAAATTGGCCTATTAAAACCAAAACATGACCAAATTTGGCTGGGTTTTAATACCATGGAAGGGGGTAAAGGTGGTGTTTGGCTTGATGTTGAATATGGAGTCCCTTCTTATTGCCTTTACTGTAAAATGCAAGGACATGTAGAAAGCATATGCAGGAGAAAAATAAGAGATGATAGAATCAAGAAAGAGAGGGAGGAAAGAATCAATATTGACAAAAGAAATCACCAACAAGATACTTCATCAACCAGTGGAGTCGCTCATAATAATGAGGAATTTAAGACAGTGACAAGGAGGAAAAAGAAAAATAACAAGAATGGTCCCAGTTCTAATCAACAAATAGAGAAGGAACACAAAGACATGGAGCAGAGGAACTTAATTGATCAGGGGGAAAAGAGAAATGAAGGCATTGTCATCAAAGAACCACCTATGATCCCACAGAAGAAAGCTATTCAGGAAGTACCAGGAAAGGGGAAAGGAATAGACACAGGGGAACCAAAAGCAGCTCATGGGGATGCAGCGGGTCAACAGGGTGCTAACCAGGATTGTAAAACTGAGAATAAAAAGAAGAAAAACAGAATTAAAAACAAGAACATATCAAAGAAAAGGAAAAAGCAAGAGCACAAACCCAGCATGGGAAACAATAAGAGGAAAGCAAAATAAAGGATAATGACATACAAATGACAGAGAATAACTCAAAAAGGAAGGATGATCAATGTCAACACTTACAACACGAGAAAGGTCTACAGTTAAATCCTGAGGTAACAAGAGAGGGCAAGGTACAAAAGAAGGAGAGCGGAAGAACATTTTACCCTATTGAGCCAGGAGAAGTACAAAAGAAATTTGAGAAATTGATTTCTGGTACTAATCTGGAAGGGAGATCTAGTCATGACAATGAACCAGTGCCTAATGAAAGCTCAGAATCTTCTGATGAAGAAAATGAGAGCAGAGGATAATGACTATGAAGATGAGGATGGCTCAGATGAAAGTGAGGAATATGCAAGTGTGGATAGTGAGGAGGAGGACAATGATGATACTGCAAATAGACTGGTGAAAGTATTTGTATGGAATGCAAAAATCTCACATGCTGTGAATAATGTAATCAACTCAGGTCATTTATCTCCTCGGGACAGATATGGACCAAGAGAAGGCAAGGGAGAAGCCAGAGGAAAGGGGGGCAGATTCTCTTCTCAAAGGCCTTCCAAGGCCTCAAAGAATCAAGTTTTATCTGACCATTAATTATGTTTAAGTCCCTTTATTGGAATACCAGGAGCATTAAGACCAATGGTGCTCTTGAAAGGCTTAAACAGTTGGTAAGATCAAATAATTTCCCTTTCATTGGGTTGTAATAATCCAAAAAAAAAAAAAATTAACTAACTTTGTATGGGTTGTAATATTAACAATATTTAATATATAATATATTTTTGAAGTATAAAAATACTTGGCAAAGTCCAAAATCTTTATGTTCCTTATGGAACATGTTAGTCTTACTTTCATTCAAGGTATCCTGAAACAGGAAGTTTCAACAAACTCAATCTTTGCACGAAAATCTACAAATATGAAAGTCGCAATTTATATCAACTGACTACATTGACATCCAGTTAGATTGATAATAAATTATATACTAGTAGTTATTGTAATGAAGTAATAGCCATTACTTATTATTTTTCCAATATTTACACGTCCAATAAGAGATATTTTGCAAGCATGAACTAAGTAGAATTTGCAATAGGCTCAATTTTTTATTTTTTTCAGTATCAATAGATAGGCAAAATGCAGGTAAAAAAAGAAATATCTACATAATAAACCTAATAACATAATTTAGATTACACTAGTAACATTCTCAAACATGGAGAAACAAAAGAAACCTAACCATATAAGTTAGATTCCTACCATAAGGTTATTAGCCAGATCAAAGATTTTAAGTGTTGTACTATAGAAATATCAACAACTTGGTTCACAAAGTAAAATATTAACACTTCTCTTGATAACAATGGAGGGCAATTCACTGTTTGAATAGATACAATGTGGAGTTTCATGGAAGCATTCCAGCACGGAAAGCAATGTAGATGATAGCAACTACAAGGTAATATCACAAAACCACATAAATAATACCTATCTTACTGTCACCATGACAACAAGCACTCGATGATAGAATTCTCAATAATAATGCACACAAATTCAATCAAAAGGGAAATTGGAAGGAGCACCGACTTCATCAAAAGAAAAGCAATCAAGAACGCATATGCCATGTAGCTTTTAGTAGCAGATATGATGTTTAGTTAAGCTAAAGAAGCTTCATGAGATTATGAAAATATGGAGATATTTTTTGGCTATTGCGGAAGCCACAAATGCACATCCTATGTTAGATTACTTTTAAAAAAAAATCTTACCACCCCACCCCATCTCCCTTAAATCTACGACCATCAAATAATATACACAAGAGAATTGAAGTTTCTTTTCTACAAAATCAAACTCTCGCCTATCTCCCTCTAGAGAGGAATTTCCAAGTCTTTCACCACTGTCATTGATGATAAGATCTACTTGTCTCGCCCCTTTATAAACTGTTAAAAAATGTACACACTTCAATATTAAGACGTGGGTTGGTTATAAGGCATAGAAAAAAATTGAACGCAAACTAATTTCTTTCACAATAGGACGAAAAGTTATGATTGAAACCTGAAAATATTAAGAGAAATTAAGCACGAGACGCCCTTAAACAATCCTTCAAGTGCTACAAGGGTTTTTTATTTCACAACTTTAAATCCATTAATATTCAGAGTGCAACACTAAAAATCCGTACCAAAATTATATTTAGTTCTAAGCAAAGAAATTAAACACAAAAAAAGTAATATTAAAGAGAGATTGATCGAAGTGGGTTTGACAAAATTAGCACATACAAGTATGGAAGCAGAGTTAACCATTTCCGTAAAGTAACAAAAGGTGCAGACAAATCGATGGCGGCACTTGGCTGGGTGTTGCAGAGGAAGAGTCGCCGAAGGAGCCAACACAAGTTGACTCAGTGCAAGGCCATCTCAATCAGTTTCATTGCCGTAACTCCATCTTCTGTACTGAATGGACTTGGTCGCTGTAAGCAGGCAGAGGAGCGGGAGTACGTGGAAAGGGATTGGAAAATTTCAAAGAAAAATATTTTAGAGTCTCTTCAGAACTGCGGGGAATATTTCCTTAAGAGAAATAATGGGGGGAAATTTTATTGAAAGTTTTACAATTCACTAAAGAGTGACTTTTAGGATGAATAAACAGAACCCTCTAAAGGCGTTGTTGTATTTGTGAGTAAGTGTTGTCAAATATTTTATAATTTGATAACACTTAAAAAGCGTAGCTTCTTTAGCTAAAAAGAACGCTTTACAAGCGTTGCCTAAATTGTGTGGCCTAAAACTCTCAATATAGGCCACCCCTTAAATGCGTGCCCACAAATACTTTTGGCAACGCTTTTCAAGCGTTGCTAAAATTAGTGTGGTCTTAGGACAAATTTGTTGTAGTGATATAGATTTATGTCTTTGAATGATAGTTTTATTTGTGAATCCAGAGATGCAGAATTTTTTTAGCAGATTTTTCCATTGAAAAATAATGTGCCTAGTGATGTGCCGAATAATGCTTCTACATATATGTCTGTTAACTCTCATATTGTGCCTTCTTCTAGTATTACTGCTAATGAGCATGAAAATAAACTTAGAATAAGTAAGAGGCGTAGAATTGAAGCTAGCATTGGTCCTGACTTTATTACTACTTTTTTGACTGAAAATATTGATCTTGATATATTGAGTGATGAATTAGTGTCAATATATTTTGATAGAAGAAGACCCTAAGACATACAGTGAAGCGATGAGGTCAATAGATGCTAGTTTTCGGAAAGAGGCCGTTAAAAGTGAATTAGACTCTATAGTTTCTAATCACACTTGGGACTTGTCTGATTTGCCTAAAGGTTGTAAACCCATAAGTAGCAAGTGGATATTTAAGAAGAAATTGAGACCTGATGGTACAATTGAAAAATATAAGGCTAGACTTGTTATTAGGGTTTTTAACCAAAAGAAAGACTTTGATTACTTTGACACTTATTTTTTGTGACTAAGATAGCGACTATTAGAACTCTTGTTGCTTTAGACGCTATTCATAACTTAGTGATACATCAAATGGATGTGAAAACGGCTTTCCTAAATGGTGATTTAGAGGAAGAAATCTATATGTCTCAGCCTGAGGGATTTATGATCCAAGGACAGGAGAATAAAGTTTGCAAATTGAGAAAGTCTTTGTATGGTCTAAAGCAGGCACCTAAGCAATGGTACAAAAAGTTTAATAGCACATTAGTGGGTAATGGTTTTGTTGTTAATGCATCTGATACTTGTATTTATTCCAAGATGATAAGATCAGATTGTGTTATTATATGTTTGTATGTGGATGACGTGTTAATCTTTGGCTCAAATGTGAATGTCGTTAATGAGACTAAGAATTCTTTGTATTCTAAATTTGAAATGAAAGATCTTGGAGAAGCAGATGTGATTTTAGGGGTTAAAATCAAAAGAACTTCTAATGATTTTTTCATTGTCTCAGTCTCATTATATTGAGAAAATTTTGAAAAGGTTTAATTATTTTGATGTAGCACCTATGAGAACTCCTTATGATCCTAGCATACACTTGAAAAAAGAATAAGGAATCTAGTATTTATCAAACCGAGTATGCTAAAATAATTGGTAGTGTGATCTTTCTCATGAATTATACACGACCTGATATTGCTTATGGTGTTAGTAGATTGAGTAGATATACTCACAACCCTAGTAGTGAACATTGGAATGCTCTTCATCGTTTGCTAAGGTATTTGAGAGGTACTATAGATTGGTGTTTGCATTTTAATAAATTTCCTGCTGTTTTAGAAGGATTTTGTGATGCAAACTGGGTTACTGACAATGACGAAGTTAGCTCCACCAGTGGCTATGTGTTTACTTTGGGTGCATGTGCTATTTCATGGAAGTCTTCAAAACAAACTTGTATAGCACAATCTACTATGGAGTCTGAATTCATTGCCCTTGAGTTGGCAGGGCAAGAAGCCGAGTGGTTGAGAAACTTATTGGTAGACGTGCCTTTGTGGGGAAGACAAGCTTCACCAGTTTCTCTACATTGTGACTCACAGACGGGAATTGGAATTGCCAAAAATAGTGTGTACAATGGAAAAAAAAGAAGACATATCCGCATTAGGCATGGTGCGATAAAACAATTATTGAAACATGGTGTTATTTCCTTGGAATATGTAAGATCCGAAAGAAGCGGATCCTTTAACCAAGGGCTTGTCAAGGAGAGTTATCCTTGAAACGTCGAGAGGGATAGGGCTGAAGCCCATGTATTGAGGAAGTATGGTGGATACCCGTTTGTGGTCAAACGAAGCCATATGAGACCTCAATATGCACTATATTTCCTATCCCTATGGCGTGTGGTAGTGCTTTATAAGGTTGAGCTTATTTTGCTCTTAATGATTCCATAGCCTTAAGGTAGTCTATGTGTAGATATACTTGATGGAATCACTTACGTGAGTGTAAAGGTGCGGTCGCCTTTTATGAAAGACTTGGGATGTCTTTCTAGAGCGCTTATGAGACCCAAGGTATGTGCATGACCATAAAAGTACTTTGTTAGTATCGCGGAATTTGCATAAAATTAAGGATATAATATGTGTTGTGGGGGTTTCAGCTATTGTCCATTCAGTTCAAGAGTACTTCACTTTGTGGATGTTAGTTGTTGCCTCATTTCACTACGTGTCAATTCAAATCGAAAGATATTGACATTTAAGTACATGTTCCTTCTTTTGCCCAGAATTGTTCTATTTTTGTCTTTGCATTAGTGCAGGATTGTTGGAATTATTCATTGTTGATACCCAATTTTTCCTCAAATTACTTTCAAACTTGCATATAAGCTCTCAAAATTACTCTTTGCAATAATGAGTATTTTTCCATATTTTTTATTTAAATTATCTCCCTATTTATTTAATATTTCATATCTAAATAATTCATAAATTATGCTCCAAATAATTTCAAAAATACTTCCTAGCTCAGCATGTTATTTATAATCATTTTTCTATCTATTAAAATCCAATTATTTCACGAATTAGTCAATTGGTTCTTATTTAATTTTAATTACAACAATTTTGCAATTATGGCCCAATTAGACATTTCGTATTATTTTAATTCGGAAATTATGCATTTCTTACACTCAATATCAGTTAATTACTGTAATTTTACATATTTAAACTTAATTTCGTCTTTTCATAATTATTAGATATTTTAACTAATTAATTACCTATTTTTATTGGGTATTTAACAGTTAGCCATAGTTATTTAAATTCTAGCCATATTTTAGCCTAGTCTTTTAACCCATTTAACCCAACCCATCAGACCCCTAAAATACCTAGCCCAAAACCTTTTATTTACCCGGCCCAACCTAGGTTTTATCTGAACCGTCGATCATATGAGATCAACGGTCCGGATTTTAGTTACCTTAATTAAACTAACCGACCCCCTCTCCATTGTCTCAGTCTTCGAGACCTCTCACACTCTCTCTCTTCTCGTCTCTTCCTCTCCTCCTTCTCTTTAGGACCTTCTGGTTCGTCTTCTTCTCTGATGGCCCTCAGCCTCTCTCCGGCCACCTCCAGCTTCTCCCCTTTCGACCACCAGCCGCCTTAACGCCTCTTTCTCCGGTCTACTTCATCTCTGAGACCTTCAGTGGTCTTTACCATGCCCAACAACTACTAGGGTTGCTGCTTTGATTGTTTCCGGCCTTCTCCGGTGGGGTTTTGACACTGTCATGCCTTCCTCACCACTATTCATGGGTTTCACGGCAGGTTCTCCTATTTTTTACTCTGGTTCTTATGAAACCTTTCTTTTGACTTAAACCTCTTAAATCTCTATTATCTTTTAGCAATTTTAAGCTTATTATCTTATGTTTTGTACCATTCTCGACTCGATCTTTACGATTCTTCGTTTTTAAATATATTTGTTCCCTTTTAAAACTAGGGTTTCCTCTAAGTTTTTCCTACCCTGGTTCGAACTGATTTCACCTGTATGTTTGAGTTTTTCCTTTGTATATCTACTGATACTATGTTTTAACTGCCTTTTAACTTGCCTATGTTGAAAACCCTAATTTTCCTAGACCGCTACATGAGACTACGTGTACTAGTACGATTGTTCGCTTGAGTTTCTGCAACTATGTGTTTGAATGAATGTTGCTAAGCTTCCTTAGCTTAGCTTATGCTTGTGACCATTGGGGTTGCTCAGACTTGCATCTTTAACCTGTCTACTATGTCTAAGTACTCCTGCCTATTTATGTGGTTGTGACTCTTATGTGATTATATGCTAGGCTCCATACTTAAAGGTCTGATTGACATACCATACTTTTATTGCTATCCCAAATTGATTGACTCGTCTGTGGTAATTTATTCTTACTGTTTGCTGCCTAATTAGCATATTCTGAGCCTTGGTCTTAATTGCTTAGTAAACCTGTTTTCTTTGATTGAGTCCTGACTGATTTTTTACCTTGCCCATATGTGTTAATTGAAATCCCCGAAGTTAAGGGAATGACTGTACTAATTCTTTGGCTGATTGATTTCGAATCCCCTGTTACTTAACAGGCTCGGATTCCTTCCTTATTTAAAACTTGGTGCTAATTTTGTTTACCTTATGTGGCTATAGGTCTTTACTATTCCTGAATTTGAATCTCCTGATTTAAGGGAGCCGTGTATCTTTTCTTACAATGATTGGATTCTGCCTTCTCTTATTACCATGCATTTGCGATTATTACCTTATTTGATCACATGTTTGCAACTATATATACTTCTACTCTTTCACTAGCACAAGGACAGACTATTCTACATTCTCTCTTGCGCCCTTTCTCTTTTTCTCTATTTGCTCTACTGCTGCTCTCTCATTCTGCACACTGCTGTTTCTGCTCTATCTCTTTACATTTTGCTATTCCTTACTATTCGACTCGTATGTCTCTAAGTTAGTCTTATATTATATCTATACAATATGCTCCAGTTCTTGTTTAGTTACTTACTCTTCCTTATGTGTTTTATCCTGTGGTTATACTGCCTACCATGTAATTAGCGTAACCCCATCATGTGTTTACCTTTGGTTAGGTCTGAATATGTATCCTGCTTCCATGTGTTTCCATGTAATTGTGACTGTATACTACTATCCATCTCTTTCTCTTAGTCTGATATGCCTCATGTTCATTCCGTGACTCTGGCATGCTCATTTGTTTATAGGTTAATGTTTTATTACCTTGACTTGACTATTGTTATAGGCCTTCATGCATGTTAACTCCCTAGATTATGAACTGGCCTCTATTAACACTTGAATTCTATACAATCTTACCTTCGCTAATCTATGATGTTTTGTGACAATTGTGTGACAACTATATGACTACTATGTGACAAATGTGAGAACTTGTAACTTGGATGTAATGCTGATAACAAAGTCATTTGTCCCCAACTCCTTGCCCCCTGTTGTGTGTGATCTTTCATGAGTTCCCTGTACTGGTTGTGATTGTATTGCTTCTCTCTTTGATAAACTGTTTTCCTCATAAAATCCTTTATTACTTTTTCTAAAGTTATTTTCAAAGTACGGATGTTTCAAACTACTCTTTTTCAAAAATTCTCTTTTAAACTCCAAGCACTTCCCACTACTCTTAGAAATTAAGTCCTACCCCCTTCGTGTGAGCACTGCCTTGAGTACCTCTGAGTGCTCATTGAACTCTGACACACAAGGCTGGTAATTCCACACTGCACTTGTTCAAATTTTGGCAATTTGCTTGGGTGCTGGTATTGGCCAGGGACCCATTGGGGCCCTAGGGAGCTTTGCCGCACCCAGATCATGTAAGGCTGTGAAACTTGAAAGGAGTGAGGTTGGAAGATTGGGCCTGATTGAAGGCTCCCTATAGAAATAACTTCTTATTTTCCCTTTGCTACTGTAATTCATTATTATTGGTTTGTAATAACTTATAAACAGATATTGGGGTTTGGATAGTGAATATGGGGTGGCTATGCATGCTTAGTCTAGTAATGGGTAGAAAACCTACTTATAGGATTTTACTTTCTTACATGTGCAATAGTATCCTGTTTAGGACATACTTATCATGCAATAGAAATCATGTGTAGGCTCTTTATTTCAGCATGTCCATTATGTTCCTGTCATTCTATAAGCCCTGTTCACAGTTAATAACCACAACAAGTGATAAAACTGCTATAATGACGACTACTGCATTTCATAAGCATTACATTTAGAAACCATGTCTTTAGGTATCCTTGTGTGCATTAGATATCATGTTCTTAGGACCTTGCCTTCATCATGTTTGTTTCAAGTTATATTTTGCTGAACACCTAGTTAGCATGTATCTAATCTGATAAATCTCGCTAAAATGTGGTTAAGTGGTTTAAAACATCTCTGCAAATATGTACCTCTAAAATCAGAATCAAATATGCATGTTCACCCCTCCAAAATAATTAGGCAATGTATACGACGCCTAGGCAAACCTTAGGCCTAATACGTATAAAAAAACCAAAATCAAATGTGTTTCATTTGGCTGGTATTATAACTAATTGGTCTCCTTTTAAATTCTTAAAACTTTATTGCTTTCACTACTGTTTTTATCTCTCTCTGAAGTTCACTCGATTCTTCTCCAAAACTCCTACTCTGTTTTCAAAATTACTGAATCTTTTAAAGTCACTTGCCTTCTCTTTTAATCACTCTGTTATTTAAATCATGCTTACTGATTTTCCGAAAGTCCTACAACTGCTTTACTGAGGATTCCTTCTAAACTGTTATGCTTCTAATATCCTGCTCATGTATTTAAATTACTGGGTCTCAGAACTCATTCATTATTTTCTACAAACTATCCTGTCCTTTTATTTCTTGTTGCATCACTGAGTTTTTAAAAGCATTCAGTTTACCAAAAACTGTTGAAACTCACTGTTTTCCAACTCAAAATCCTTGTTTTAAATCCTGCATTTGAGACCTCGATTGTGTTCGAGACGTGCTATTTATGTGATTACTTGTGGGAGATCTATGAGCCTATTATTTGCCTTTATGTGTTCCCATACATATAGTCCTAATTGTTGTTATGTATGTCGCTTAGAATTTTCTCCTTTAAACCTAGGGGTTCAACCTAGTATTTACATTGTAGGATTAGTAGTCCTAAATACCCTCCGGGACTTATAGGGTGGGACGGGTAATAGCACGCAATAAGTATTCGTAACCAACACACGCGCTTTAAGTAACCTTTACGGGGTGGGAAGGGTAGAATACGGATATAATGACCGGTGCGCTAATACCACGTGTAACCCCTCTTTGAGGCATGACATACCGGGTATTGCATTGATGTGATCCGTATTACTTTAAACCTAGGACAATTTCTTTTCAAATGTTTATTCTAATGTTTTCCCAAAACCTTTAAAGATTTTCACACCTATTTGAAATCCCCTCTTATATGAACCTTGCTTGCTATTTGTTCATCGTCCAAATTCACAAAATTTCTTGGCTGGGATCCATAGTTGTGGATCTTGAGGGGTGCCTAACACCTTCCCCTTGGGATAATTTCAAGCCCTTACCCAATCTCTGGTAATGCAAACTAGTTTATGAGTTATCAACTCTAGGTGCCCTAACGCACCATAAAAATCGTTAGGTGGCGACTCTTCTTTAAACCCTCTTCCTTTAAGGAGTTGTCCAGAATGTCATAAACCCGATCTCTCCGTACCTAACCTGTGCGATAGAAAAAGGGGGCGCGACATTCATAATGCAAAGTCCAAAAACTTCCTTTTGAAAATCCATTTACAACCAATAGCCATGAGTTTTTTATTTATTTTTCAAATGTCCTATCTATTTCCAAGCAGCCTCCTACATGAAGCCTTAAAGCCAAGTGTTGAATGGCTATGCATGTCTACCATGTGTCTTCATGCATGGAAGACAAGATGCACTTGTCAATATTGGAGCCAAGTGGACTAATATAACGGAACAAGTGTCAAAAGACTCTCGACACTTGTCATACATGCAACCTCCTTAATTGCTTATAAATAGGTTATGGATTAGCCCTCATACTCACTCAATTCTTAACCAAGAATTTATCTTGCCAATCATCACTTTCTTCCTACAATATTTTTAATATTTGTAACAGCTACAGAAAATACCTTCTTCTTCTCTTCTTTATGGGCAATTGTTTTGTGCAAATTATAAACTTCCAACCACGAATGCACTTGTTTGGAGGTGTTGTGGAACCTTGGGGAGCGACCGACCTTAATGATTTGCACCTAGTCGGGCCGAAATCGCTTTCAAGGTAGTGGCTTGCCACGACACAGTATTTTTGATAAGTTGTTCTTCTTTCCTTCTTGTTCTTAGTCAATATTATCTACTCATTTTTCAAACACTTTAGCCGCTCGAATTATCAGGTTTAAATCTTAAAAATAAACAGATCTCAGATGAAAGATAGTAATTTTTAAAAAAAACTAGTTTAGGCTATTTGGTTTAAATAACATTTCAGCATTTATAACTATTAGTATCAAAATTAGTATTACAAATAATAGGTTAGCCATAAGCATTTGTTATTAATATAGATAAAATTATAAATAGTTCGAATAGTATTTTAATTAATATAATTATTTTCACTAATGAAATTTTAAATACTCTTTTTTGTTAATTTTAACTTCAAAAATTATTATTTTGTAAAATTTCAATCGAATATTGTTTAAACAGCTATTGAATTTTTCACTTTTGAATGCTAAAGTAGGGTATTGCCCATATAGAACCCGGAAATTAAATAACACTATTGGCGAAGGTGAAGGCTTACAAGCAGCCACGTAACTTGGAGAACAAGGACCCGTTTGGCAGACAATTAAAATGGACCCCCCCCGAATCCAAGAACCGAAATGGCGGTCGCCTATCGAAGCATCACGCGCTGACATAAAAGCGCGCCGCGGATTGAAAAGCCAACGATTTTGACGAGCAAAAAAGAAGGCCGAAGGCATCGATTTTCATTTCCCCAGTCCCCAAGTTAGGGTTTTGTTTTGTGTCGCTTTTATCGATTCTTCAAAGCGAAAGGAGAAATCTCTCGATCGTGAATTGCGAGACTCCAATCGGTTTCTCTAGCACACAGTCATTGGAGCAAAGGCTTGAAGTATTTTGACTATTCAGGCCCTCCGGTTTCAATTTTCAGAGTAGCTGAATTTTTCGCATTTTTATTAGATTAATGGTATTAAAACAGTGTCTCCGGTTATCATGAGGTCACACTAATGTGGATAATGTTTATCAATCAAACTAGCTCAGGTGTTTGTAAAGGGAGTTTCGCGGTGTGACTACTTCCTAGTTAATTGGTAAGTGGACTTTCACCAGCAATTAGCTACTAACGAGGTCAAAATGTGGTCTTAAATATGGTATAACATTATTTTGAAACTTTGTGGTCTTAAGCATGTCATAACATTTGTATAACTAACAAATAAGGGAGCATATGGTATGCACAATGCACTAAACTCTTGAATATAAGGAATGGGAATTGTATTGCTGAAAGATGATTTTTTGTCCTTTCATCTGTATACAGAAAAAGGAGAAATGGAAGAAGAGGAGGAAGATAAGATTTTACTCAGCAGTTTGGGTGTGACCTCTGCAAATCCTGAAGATATTGAACATGACATCTTGGAAAAGGTTTGTTCTGCAGAGTTGGTAATGCCGTTTCTCTGTAAATCATTTGGCAGTAGGAGTTTTGCTTAGTTTCGTAATGTGCTAATGTGCAATCTAGTAACTTAATGGAGATGGACCTTTTTTACGTGTTGGCAGGCAACAAGGCACCCTGGGGAGAGCAATGAAGCTACCGGGAGTGCTGAAGAAGAGATAGTGGAAAGAAAGAAAGGCAATGAAGAAGGACATGATAAGAAATTAGATTTGTATAATAAACTGAGAGCAGTAGAAGTAGAAATAGATGCGATTAAGAGTGGTTTTGGACACTTGGAGCGCTTCAGAAGACATGAGGAGGAAGTCCCAGATACTGATGGTAGTAGCGAGGCAAAGCAGACAGAGAGTGAGCAAAGCGTTATTCAGGCACCTCTGGATGATTCAAACCTTCAACATGCTTTAGCTGATGATCGTCTAAGAAGTCTTCTCAAGACGAAGGCTCAACTTAAGAAAGAACTTTCGGATTTTACTGATGATACTTCGAGTGATGCATTGATACGAGAACTTGTTAAGGATCAACCTGAATTCAAAAGAAAGGTGAATGAAATTCAGAAATCAAGAAACAAGAAGAGCAAACGGCGGAAGACGACATTGCTGGATGATGATGATGATTTTGATGCAGTGTTAACTGCAGCATCTTCTGGATTTGTTGAAACAGTAAGTGGTTTTTTACGAACTGTAAATTGAAAAGATTTTGTAAGGTGGAAGCTACATGTTTGCATTTGTGTTTGTACAATAATAAGTAATACTTGGTACAAAGTAAGCATCTATTATCGTACCTTAACATATGGAGCTCTCAAGCTAACCACATATTTTCTCTTTCATAGGAAAGAGATGCACTGGTAAGGAAAGGAATGTTAACCCCCTTCCACCAGCTCAAAGGCTTTGAACGTCGGGTTCAAGATTCGGAGTCTTTTGGCAGACAAAGTACTGCAGCTGATATAAACAGTAATGATTATGACCTGGCTTCCACCAGTATAGCCAAGGCTGTCCAGTCAATCTCACAGGCAGCTCAAGCTCGTCCAACTACCAGGTTGCTTGATTCTGATTCATTACCAAAACTTGAGGCACCAACCCACCCTTTCCAAAGACTAAGGAAACCCCTTAAAATCCCTCAATCATTAGAGACTACACCAGAGAAGAATGGAGATGGTACCAGAAAGAAGAAAAGACCGTTACCTAGCAAGAAGTGGAGAAAGTTGGCATCTCGTGAGCAAAGACAGAACGAAGGATCAGGTATCTTTATACACATGATTTGTGCTATGCACCTAGGGATTTTGTTTATTCGGTAGGACGCAATGCGTGAAGTATGGTTTAGGCTCGCGTCACCGAGCTCGAACCTTATCATTGATTAAACCGTGGTATTGAAGTGGGAGGGGGGGATACTCTCTGATAGGGGTGGGCATTCGATCACTTTGGTTTTAGAAGTGGAAAACTGAAATGGAACTGAAATTAATTCGGCTCGGTTCGGTCTGTAGAGTTTGGTTTGGTTTGTATCGGTTCTGCTTTACAGCTTGGGCCTTATCAGTTAGGAACTTTTATTTTGTTTGTTTTAGTAAGTCCACTTTGATACTAGTCGCTAGGTAGTGGATGGCTATTTTAGGCCTGCTTTGGTTTATGACGGTTTTATTTCAAGGGCATAAGCTGGTTGGCAGATTGATTTGAGGAAGAAGGATCATAATAACACTTAAAACACCACCTCACAAATTAATAAACAAAATACCATACATTCTCAAGATAAAATCAATAAACAAATACAATCAACGAAACAACATAGAACAAAATAAGTAGAAAAACGATAAGAAAGCAGTGACTTTGAAATCTATAGGTCGAGAGGAGAGAGTACAGATTTCGAAGGCTGAGCTGCTTCAGAACATAATTCGAGCAGAGTCCCTTACTGGATGCCAAACCTTAAGTATCTTACCTGGACTGGAGGAGCGACAGAACAGTCACCAGCTAAGGCGATTTAAAATTTCGTGGGCTGAAGTCTTAAGGCTGTGAACTTCTTGGCGGCAACTTTAGATAGTGATAGGGAGGAAGATTAGAAGTGCAAGCTTCAACTTCTAAAGCTTGAGAGAATCAAGGTTTACTTGTAAATGGAAGACGAAATATTGTGGGCGATCAGGAAATATTGTAACCTCAGGAAGAGAAAACTTAGAGTATCGATGGAAGGCTGAATACAATTTGATATTTCAAAGGCTGAGCAGCTAAAGAGAAGACTGAAAAGACCTCAAAAACCCGTGAACTTATAAAAATCTAAAGCTTGAAACCAGCCATCGAACCGAAGTTATGAAAAAATTAATCCTGAACCAACTGGGAAAACCAAAACCGACACAAAAACCGAGAATCTTGGTTAGGTCGATTCTTTGGGTTTTATGCTACCTGTATTCCCCGAGTTCCGGGCCTGTGAGCACTATTGGGTTGATTATCACAAAATATATGTGTATGTGTGTACTGATATTTTTAATAAATTGCAAAAGATTGCTATTTCGTGATATATTCTCCCTCCCTTCCTGTATAAGTATTTGTGGTTTTGTTTGCTCCTGATATATTTTCCTCCCGACATGAATAACTTCATAGTGCCGATCTGTTAGTTAACCTTTCCGTATAGGTGCCAACAGCATGCAGTATATTTATTCTAGTGACAAGGTAGGATAGATAAGCTTACATGGTCCATCGCAAGAACTCATATCAGTTGATGTAGTCGTCTAAGTACTGTGATAGGTGAGCTTGATAGAAACTCTATCTTTTAATTCCAGTTTAGATGTCAAATATTTAGGCCTTCAAGTTTGGAATCTTTCTGTATTTTGCTATATGCTTTCTCAAATGTTTGGTGTCCAAGCAGAAAGATCTTGTAGGGGTGGGGGGGTGGGGTTGTAATATTCGCATATGAACATCATACCGCTATATATAAAAGGTACTGAAGTCTCTTTATCTGCTGAAGATGTCAATACCTCCAGTCATGAGAACAACCAAGGGGATATTGAAGATGTAGAACCTCCTTTTGTGGCACTTGAAGGTGGATTCCGAATCCCGGAAACTATTTTTAACAGTCTTTTTGACTATCAGAAGGTTGGTGTACAGTGGCTGTGGGAACTTCACTGTCAAAGAGCTGGTGGGATAATTGGAGATGAGATGGGTCTTGGTAAAACCGTACAGGTTTTGTCTTTTCTCGGATCACTGCATTTTAGCAATATGTATAAGCCAAGCATTATCATTTGTCCGGTCACTCTTTTGAGGCAATGGAAGAGGGAAGCTAAAAAATGGTATCCCAGCTTCCACGTGGAGATATTACATGATTCAGCTCATGATCTATCAAGTAAAAAGAAACAAGCAGATTCTGAAAGTGACTATGAAAGTGAAGATCTGCTTGATAGTGAGACTGAAGGAGACACATCTTCGAGGACTTCCAAAAAATGGGATCCCGTGATAGCTCGTGTTGTAAGATCAAATTCTGGACTATTGATCACCACTTATGAGCAACTCCGTATATTGGGAGAGAAATTACTTGACATCGAATGGGGTTATGCAGTGTTAGATGAAGGACATCGAATTCGGAATCCAAATGCTGAAGTTACTCTTGTATGCAAGCAGCTCCAGACTGTTCACCGTATCATAATGACAGGGGCCCCAATTCAAAACAAGCTGAGTGAACTGTGGTCATTGTTTGATTTTGTCTTCCCTGGAAAGTTGGGAGTTTTACCTGTGTTTGAGGCTGAATTTGCTGTTCCCATATCTGTTGGGGGGTATGCTAATGCAACACCCTTGCAAGTTTCCACAGCTTACAGGTTGGCGTTTTATCCCACAATAGAGTTTATGTAGGTTTCTGTAGTTACTTTCTACTTTTGATTTTTTAGTTATCATCTGAGTCGGAGGCAAAGGGACTATCTATGTTTTGTATTTTTTTTTTCCTATTTTTATTCATGTTATTATATACAATTCTGGATGAACTTATTGAAATGAAGAAGGAAATCTGTAGTAGTCCATGACAACTGATTGTCCCCCTTGCCCCGGCTCTTGAGAGGGCAGAAGTAAACCAAAAGAAAGCTAAAAATGGGAAAATACTGATTAGAACTTGTAGCGCTTGTTATCTTTTTTGGTGACCCTGGTTAATTGGCACATGTTGGACTGTTGTGGGATCTGGGGTGGTCCTCATAGGGGATGTGGCATTGAGTTTGTTGTTCATTATGTGGCTTTGCTCTGTTGATATGCAGATGCGCTGTGGTGTTGCGTGACTTAATCATGCCTTACCTCCTCCGGCGGATGAAAGCTGATGTCAATGCTCATCTCACTAAGAAAACTGAGCATGTCCTCTTCTGCAGCCTCACACCAGAGCAGCGATCTGTTTACCGAGCTTTTCTTGCTAGCTCTGAGGTTGAACAAATCTTTGATGGGAACAGGAATTCTCTGTATGGAATTGATGTAATGCGGAAAATTTGCAACCATCCCGATCTTCTCGAGAGAGAACACTCCTGTAGAGATCCAGACTATGGAAATCCTGAACGCAGTGGGAAAATGAAAGTTGTTGCGGAAGTGCTTAAGGTATGGAAAGAACAAGGGCACCGTGTTCTCCTTTTTTCTCAAACTCAACAGATGCTTGATATTTTTGAGAGATTTCTGGTTACTTGTGAGTACAATTATAGACGAATGGATGGTGTCACTCCTATAAAGCATAGGATGGCTTTGATAGATGAATTTAACAATACAGATGATATTTTCATCTTCATCTTGACAACAAAAGTTGGTGGTCTGGGGACAAACTTGACAGGAGCTAACAGAGTAATCATTTTTGATCCTGACTGGAACCCATCAACTGACATGCAGGTACTTCTACTCTTATCCTCTTGTTATTGATTTTCCAATCATGAAGAGAATGAGATTCTCGGTCCTTCAAGAACATGCTGTCTTGTGTTGTTGGACTCCAAATATTGCTTCTGATACTATAGATCCTTGTGGTACGGCCCTTCCCCGGACCCCGCGCATAGCGGGAGCTTAGTGCACCAGGCTGCCTTTTTTATACTTTAGCCCCCTTACTAATGGTGCTTGGCAAATTTCATTCTCTACATGCAAGAGAATCTCCCGGAAATTATAGGGTAAAAACTATATATATATATATATATATATATATATATATATATATATATGTTAGGTCCCTAAGCACAAATTTTTTGTTAATCTCCATAACATCTAAAGAGTGAGGTTTTGAATTCTTAGAAGATTCACTGGAGTAGAAAACAAACACCGTCTGCAAAACCCCAACAATGGCTGGAGGTATGTCCGATCTTTATATTGTCGCTGCGTACTGCTCTAACAAATACATCTTTAAAGAAAAATGAGACTCTCAAGAAGTTAGGGCTCCAAGCGATTGCTTTATTGGCCTTATAGTCGAGCCATCCATGAAAACCTCTAACAGTTTTTGTTTCTGGTCAAACTTTAGTTTTAATTTTTCCTNAAAGATCAACTTAAAGCCGTCATCAGTCTCACTGTTTCTCTCTCTCTCACACACACACACACATAAGGAGAGGAGTGGTGTATTGAGTTCTATTGAGCTAAGGTGCACGTCTAAGTAATTTTTTTTTCCGGATAATGTGGATGTCTAAGTAATTAATTGATATTTGCTCAACGTGTTTAATATGGACCTTTACATAGGACAGGCCCGGGAGCGTGCTTGGCGAATTGGTCAGAAAAAGGATGTTACAGTGTATCGATTGATTACCCGAGGAACCATAGAGGAGAAGGTGTATCATCGACAGATTTACAAGCACTTTCTTACCAACAAAATATTGAAGAACCCACAGCAAAGAAGATTTTTCAAAGCAAGAGATATGAAGGATCTCTTTACATTAAATGATGATGACAATGGGGGATCTACAGAAACATCTAGCATTTTCAGCCAGGTATCTGAAGATGTGAACATTGTTGGGGCCCCAGATAATCAAGATAAACGATCTTTTAAAGCAACGGCAGAAAAGGATGATGATTCCAATATTGGCGGGGGAAACAACTCAAAAACCAAGGGAATAGCGGGAGATGGTAACAGCAATGGGGAGTTAGAAGGAGAAGCAAGCATCCTGCGGAGTCTTTTTGACGCTCATGGGATCCATGTAAGCCTTCTATTTTCGCTAGTCAATGCACTGTAGGCTTCGTGTTCCCAGCCACCCCCAGTCCAGATGTCACTGTATGCTGTTGATGCTCATTAGATCAAGTTGATCACCGTGTTTGCTTTAGATTTTTTGAGCTTATTTTCTGTCCTTTTTTTTGGGTGGGAGGGTGGGGTGGGGTGGGGGGGTGGAGTTAGGGTTCTTTAAATAGTTATCTTGTGGGTTTGGATTTGATTTAAAAAATTAGGTACACCAATTTCTATCTCAACGTCATGTTAAGCCTAGTTTTTGAGTTGAATTTTGCTAATCTGTTTATTATATTCCATTTCTTACCTTTATTTCAGTCATTTCTTTGTTTTACTTGCCTTAATTATCTTTTGTGTTTTGCCAGAGTGTGATGAATCATGATGCTATCATGAATGCTCATGATGAAGAGAAGTTGAAGCTAGAGGAGCAGGCATCCCAAGTAGCTCAGAGAGCTGCAGAAGCACTGCGACAATCAAGAATGCTTCGAAGTCGAGAAAATGTAGCAGTGCCAACTTGGACTGGCAAATCAGGAGCTGCTGGGGGGCCATCATCTGTTAAAAGGAAATTTGGTTCTACTGTTAATCCTCACTTAACCAGTAAGTCATCTGAAGAATCACTGAATGACTCTGCTAGTAGGGCAAATGCTTTTGCTGCTGGGGCATCTGCTGGAAAAGCATTATCTTCAGCGGAGTTGTTGGCTAGGATTAGGGGGAACCAAGAGAAAGCCGTTAGTGATGGACTTGTCCATCAGTTTGGTATGTCGGCTTCAACCTCAAACGGCAGAGCAGGTTCTCTAAATAGTGGGCATCGGAGTGCATCTTGTAGCTACGTAGTTCAGCCAGAGGTGTTGGTTCGTCAGATCTGCACGTTTATACAACAGAGGGGTGGGAAAACCAATTCAGCCAGCATTGTCGATCATTTCAGGGACCGGGTACCATCAAAGGATCTGCCACTGTTCAAGAATCTTTTGAAGGAAATAGCGACTCTGGATAAAAACCCTAGTGGATCTTTTTGGGTGTTAAAGCCTGAATATCAGGATCAGTAGCCCCTTCCTAGTTCTAACGTATGATCCGTAAACTGCACTTCTGTGCTTGTTCAGAAATGAGATACCAAATAGCAGCTAGAAACATCTCAAATGATTCAAAGTTCATTTTGCAGTTAAAAGTTTGTCATTCCTTCTGGGGTCATAGTTGTTCATTAGGCTGAGAGACTTCCTTTTTAGTTCTCAGCGTCTTTGGTCAGTATAGCGCTCTAGGTGGTTGGACCTATGGGCAGTGTACATAGTTGGATCATTTTTTTGCTTCCCATAATCATTGATTTTTCTTTGTAACAGGGAATAGTTGATGCTCCAGAAATGAAGCTGTGCAAGATTTTTCTTCTTCTTTTGATTTGTATTACACAGTAGCTGCTCGTTTCATTAGATCACTGTATGCGTAATTAAGCACTATGGAGGTTCATGCTGCATTGCCTGACTAACTTAACCAATGGACTTGATGCTTATAGTTATTTTACCGTGTAACACGTAACTTTTGCTGCCGTTAAGCTGGTATTTTAGCAGGTCGACTTTTATTTGGTTGCAGTTGATATAGTTGAACTTTGGAGGAGTGAGCAAAGTGAGAAAATTCAATTATTACCTGTAAGAGGTTTGGAAGTATTTCATTTACTCAAAGCCTGAAGGAATAATTTCTTCTTCGAGAGAGCTGTATAATTCAACTTCTTATTGTTTTGTTGAAATTCTATGGATCAGTAAATTGGATGCAAGTTAATAGGCAGTTAGCAGGAGAACAACATCGTCTAGTCATTGACCCAAAAAAAAGGAAATGAAATTTGAGGAATTTGGGAAATTTGTTCGATGGGGTACCCAAAAGGAAAGCTGGGAACACCTGTAGATCCCAAATGAGGACAAGAAAGAAAAATGTGAAGGTGGAAGTTCTTTTCCATATACTATAAAATCCAAAGAGAAACATCTTTCAAAAACTTTAAAATCCAAATTCTGTTTATATTCAATGATCCAATAACTTAATTTTCTTATGGTTCGAAAGAAATAGTACTTAATCATTTTACATTGCACTTATGATGTCTTAGCAGAACCATAACAGCAGCCAAAACAACCTATCGTAGTTTTCATTATTTGTTTGACATATTTGTAGTTTTTGTACTTTTGTGGCACTGATTGACAGACGTACAGATGGAAGACAAATTTTACACAGAGTAGGTGTAGCTATTTTGCACTAAGATGTCAGCATGAGAAAATGATCAAAATCATCCTTAATGTACCTTGATATATACCATTTAACAGAAATAGTCCTTAATATATGTCAAAAGTGAATCATTTTGCTCCTAAAAGGCTAAAACCTATATCTGTTCGAATTTTAACAGTTGCATTTCTCTCCTCTCTTCTCTCTGCTTAATCTACTTCCCTCTTTCCCTCTTCCATTTCTGATGAATATAGAAAACATCTGTTTCCTGGTGTGATTTCTTCGACTTAGGGTTTAGGATCAAGCCTATCCACTTTTGACATATATCAAGGACCACTTTTGTTAAGTGGTATATATCAAGGACCAAAATAATCCAACCCCCAAGGACGATTTTGATCAGTTTTCCTCATGCCGGCACCGGTATTCTTTTGAGGAATGTACCATTTGAGAGAATGCCAAAAGCCTCCGGAGCAAAAAAAGAGTACAATTAGCGCTCAGCGCTTTGGTTTAGTGATAAGAGCGCAACACAATGTGGGTTAGACACACATCACATATTCAAGCTATGTTGCAGACAAAAGTTTTAAGTGGAGAAGGATGGAAAGACGGACCTATTCTCCACCAATTTCGAATTGTGCCGCCACTGAGCTATAAAAGAAAGAAATAAACACAACAAATAAAAAGCATCTCTAATCATATAAACTTAATGGATCACACCAAGGACTTGAACTCAAATTATTTGTAATATATATGTGTGTGTGTGTAATATATAAAGAGTACGTTCTCAAAATCATGTCACTGCAAGAAATCTGTTACTTATGGAAAGCTCGACAGACGTTTGTGTAAACAGTAAAATAAGATATTTTCCTTATTTTGCATGTAATACAAAGACTCAATTCAGATGTCAAGCAAGTACATTAACATATTCCATTGCAATTATCTTCCAAAATGTGAGGAAAAAACCACCATGAAATTTCTCTTCCATTTTCTGAATCTCGGTCTATTTTTCTATGGTAATACAACAGCGATCATACATCAGCCACATTTAATACACAAAATTAAAACGCTGCCCATCCAGCTGCTGTGGTTTTACTTGATCCGGATCCCGTGGCTGAAGGCAGGCTCCTCTGTAGATGCCAATAAGGATATTTGCTATTAAAAGACTTGCTCATTTCAACATCAAATAATCTCTCATAGTGCAGTCATAGCAAATAGGTAAAAAGCAGATATCACATGAATCATACGGTTATATAAATAAAAAATGACACACCACAACGCTATAGGTTTAGAAACCATATAACCATTGAACCACATGTTCCAATCAACAATTAAGACAGCATTTTTTTGTTGTTTTTGGATAGAGCAACCTATGGAACATAGGTTTCTTCAATAAACTTACTTGTAAAATTAGCACACTAAAGATACCTTTTAATTCCAACACTTCAATATGATAAGATTTGTCATCAATATTTGCAGAAGAACAGCAGGCAACAATAGTAAAACCAAGTGGATAAAAAAATATCAAAGGTGTGTTAGGATGTTTTGTTGATCAAAGTCCTTGTTAGCGACTACTTGACTGAAGGTGCACTAACAAAGGCTTGGGATTTGAGGTTTAGCAATATGCAAAGAGCGACCTTCACAAGGAGGAGAATTGAACAGGATGATAAGAAAGTACCTCAATTTGAGAGAGATCTGAAAGCGGATCAGTGGAATGCTTGGGGTTTTCCTTTAGAGCAATACTGGGAGAGGTAGAAGTCTTCCGAGCAGTAGCTGGATCATTTGGAGGGGGTGGAAGAGGAGACCTAATCTTGTTACCTCCACTAGGCGGAGGTGCAAGTGCTGGAGTTTTTTTCACAGCTCCTGTAGTTCCAGCCGCCAATCCCACAGCCGAAAGCATGCCTGTCCCACTAGATGGTTTGTTCTTCACACTTATCCGGATTGTTTCACCTTCCTATACACAAAACTACCAAAAGTTATTCCCTTAAATAGCAAAGATTGTTATCAGGATAATCCAATGATGACAACAACTACTACTATAATTACTTTTAAACGTTAGTACTGACACAAATCATTAATCATGACATGAACATATTGCTATATCAAATACTGGGACAGAGCTAGCAACATTAAATCAGACCGAGAAGATCAAGGAACTGGAGAAATGAAGAGCATAACAAGAAAACCAATTCAATGAAACAAATTATAGGGCAGGCATCCAGATAACATCATAGATTTCCTAGCACCAGTACTTAGAACTAATAAGAAACAAACACCCAATAAGATGAATAAGACCGATTAAGAATCAAACAGACCAAGTAATTTTATGCTCCCAAACACTAGCAAAAAGAAAAGGTGTAGTCATGGTAAAAAGAATCTCCAAGGACAGATGCTTGAAGCATACTAGATTTGCACAATTAAGCGCATCTTATCATTTTCCTCAGCGCAAGCTGCTCAAATTCATCCTATGTTAGCTCAACTCCAAGTTAAGCTGTATACTGCCTTTCAAATCCTACTTAGCTATATCTCTAAAGCCTGCCTTTCATTCTATTACAAACACATTCATCAAAAGCATCTAAGCAATTCTAAGTTCAATCAATCCAGATTAGCAGAATAACTGATATTCCTTGATAATTATCAGAAAATCACTTATTCACAAACTTCCAGAAAACAATTATAGCTCAAATGCATACGATTTAGGTTTAGTGACTACTCAATTATCCTTCTTAAGTAACTGAATTACCAAATTGAAAAAGCAATTTTTTTTTAATACAAATGAAATCGAGTACCTTTAATCGGTGATTAACAGCAGGATGAATATCAATGTGATTATCATCACCAGCCTCACCATTTCCAACTTCCTTCTCATTCTCTCTCTTCACATACTTGTCGTGATCAGACAATGCCACATTGAAATCGAACGCTTCGTTCCTTTCATTAAACCCTAGCCCGATGAACGCGTGCTTCCCTCTCCCATCCTCGATCTTCAACACGAAGTATCTCGACGAGTCGAGCACCGATTCAACCGAGCTCTCTCTCTGTCCCGGCGGCACGAAACACGCCGCGAACAGCTCACCGGAGTTTGGATCCTCGAGTCGGATCTCGCAACGTTCCT
This sequence comes from Nicotiana undulata, assembly GCA_005239495.1. Taxonomy (NCBI): domain Eukaryota; kingdom Viridiplantae; phylum Streptophyta; class Magnoliopsida; order Solanales; family Solanaceae; genus Nicotiana; species Nicotiana undulata. The sequence continues at coordinate 123,645 of ML287305.1, forward strand.
TGCACGATACGACCCGGAGCCGGCCCGTCCAGATCTTGTCGGATTGTAGCCATTCACCGCACTTGTAACCACCACTGGTCGGACGTGGTGGGATTTTGTAAACGGACACCTCACGCACCACCAGGAGCGTATGCTCAAACGACTCTTCGTCCTCTTCAAACGACATTGCTTTGTAGATAAAAGAGCTTCAGTCTTTCTCAGGCGTTGGAGTTCAGAATTTTTGGAGTGAAGAAGGAAGGTGACGTTTGGTAGGAGAGACGTGTTGAACTGAAGTCAATTACTTATTTACCCTCTTTTATTTACATTATTCCTTTTATGTCCCTAATTTTTCCGCGTTCTTTATAATGGAGCCCTAATGACTGTTCTGTGTCAAATTTTTAGCTCCATAAACCGGCGAAGCAGCTCAGGTACTTGCTAGGGTTTTAGTAGTACAACATTTTTGCAGTTTTTGTTTGCTCTGTAATTTTGAGGTTTCTTGTTTAAGGTTGTTGTCTATAAACAGGTGAAAAATTAACGAGGATGTATCTCCAGTTTTACATCAATGAGAATGGTGACAAAGTTTACACCACTAAGGTATTTCTTTTCTGCAAAATCATTGTTTACAAGTCTTATCGAGTACACTTTTTTTCTTTGTGCTTCACACTTTGACAGTTTCATAGCAACTTTGCGAGTTTTTTCCATCTTCCCTTTAATTTTATGATAGGGAAACTCCTTTTTTTCGTTTGTATTGGACTTGAACAAAAATTTGTCATGTTTTGAAAGGATATGTTATCAGAATATTTCAGCTTACGATGTTTTTTTCAGTCAAAATCCTTTAATGTATTATTAGTGTAAAATCATGGCAGACCCAATTAGTGACATAACTTATTATCTGAGATTCCAGTAATTGGTGTGGTATGTACATTTTTTCATGTCCAATTTGTAAGAATATATCTACGTTATCTTTGTCGCCATAAGTGAAACTAATCTCTACCACATTTGTAGAGAAATCATGATAGTGGAAGAATAACAATGTTATTAGAAATAAGCCCATAACTAATCTCCAGAACTTTAGGTTTTAGCACCTTGATTTATGGTTAGGCTAACGGTTACTTGGCACATTGGGAAGCTTTTGGTAACCTGTTAGATTTTCTAGTACCAGATGGTTTAGCTGTCCCTTTTCTCCATTGGTTGTAATCTATCCTTGAAAGCTGTGTACTGGCCATAACAGTGAGCTATGTAAAAGTAAGTTACCTTATTCTTAAAGCTCAATCTCAGTTTACTCATTGAGGGAGGTTACAAGGAAGCTTACCTGTATAGAACTTTTTTTGGACATTTGTCTGGGATCAGTATTTGAGTTTGGATTCATGTTTACAACTAAGTTAAGTTCATCTGACGTTCTTAAATGGAACTCTGCTTCCAGGTTTACATAATAGAACAAGTAGTGCTTGAATGTAGCTATAGTGCAGCCAGAGAAAATAAAAGTTTAACCTGTTCCTAAATTCTATTATTCAAACTTTATTCTGTCTGAAACGGTCATCTTGGTTGGATGACATCCTGCAAAAGCTTTATGCTTTGATAAATTTGGTTCTGGGAAACCAGATACTGGTTAGGGAGATTTGCTTGACAGCATTGATAACTTTTGGTGATAGTTTATGATTTGCATGACGAATGACTGATATGGTTCGGGGTAACCCGTAGCATACATTGAACATTTTTATACTCATGATTCATGAACTGGAATCTAGCAAGCTGGAAAATTTCAGTTGGCATAACAGATCCTCTTCTCCACTTTATGTTCTTTCTTGGCCTGCTATTGCTCATGCCATCCCAAGTCGTATATTCAGTTTCTTGATTGTGGCGATCTATCAAAGAGAATTTTTGCTTGTACTTTCTCAACACATACATAGGCCTGACTTCTTGTATTTTTTTTATAAATGTAGAAAGAGTCACCACTGGGTTTGGCCACAGAATCCGCTCACCCAGGTATTCCACAGTCCCTCTCTTTATTGTATCTATGCTGGCACTTCAGTACAAACTACAAGCGTTTGTGACTTTTCTTTTTTAACGGGTATTACATTTCAACATACAGACAATTGATCAGTTCTTTTTTGCTGTTATTGATATTTCCTGGATTATGTTCTTTGCAGCCCGCTTTTCACCCGATGATAAATATTCAAGGCAAAGAGTGCTTCTGAAGAAGCGATTTGGTTTGCTTCCAACCCAAAAGGCACCTCAAAAGTACTAGAAGTTTTTGTTATTGTGTATTGCTTCCTACTCATGGTTATTATGTTTCTGTCTTGCCATTGTTGACGTGACTCATTATGTGTTTGCAATTCAAACCCTGATCTTCTGTTGATGGTTTTTTGGTTTAATTGTCGAAATGGTGGATGGATGTGCATGCAATTCTTGTCTGTTTATTTATCTTTAGAACAATCAATGTTTGTTGTTTAGGTGATGCTGCTAATTACAAGGTGAAAAAGAGTCTTCCAACTCTAGTTATTTAGGTGATGTTGCTAATTACATGGTGAAAAAGTCTTCCAAACTCTTGTTATGGGATTCCATAACTATACAATATGAGAGGGAGCCAAAGGTTGTATCGAATTTGATCTATACAATATCAGATAGTCATACAAAGTAAAAGCATGGAGAGGACAGTAGCAGAGAGTCATTGTAATGATCTCTAATCGTCAACCGACATTAAAACTAAAATGGACTTATATTGATACTAAACTGGAAATGATGGTACTCTCTAGAAGTACATCATACTCAAGCTGGTTTTCGTTATCCTTCTCATAGTAGCCTTTCTAGGGAATAAACTGGTAATATGTGAAGCTACAACATTTTCATTTAGCCAGTATTCTAACCACCAAACTAACTGGCTAACCCGAATCTTAACCGCCTACTTCCCTCTACTCATTTACAGCCGTGATCTCCGTAATAATTTATCCACAGTGGGTATTTCGGCGAGTCCCAACCCAACTAGGCCGTAAATGCCAACATGGTTGCTCTCAGCATGATGTACCAAAGGTTTCCCATTGACGTTACCGACCCTGCGTTAGGTCCCGTTTCCGAACTAAGTAACATTTGATTCTGGCTCTGTTTTTGACTTGTTTTTGAGGGGTTTGCTTCTGTGTTTGGCTCTTGGATTTGGTTATGAGAAGAATCAGTTTTGAATACTATTTGCAGAAGATAATAATAGATTAAAAACAAACATCGTTATTTACTGCTAATTTCTTTATCGGAATAATTGAAGAGTGAAAACTATAAAATTATCTTAAAGAACAAAAAAGGGGATAAATGCAGATTTTAAAAAGTGAAAGGTGTCAGCCCAAAGAAAAAGTGACAAATCAGTTCAAGAAAAATAAAAGGTAGCAAAATGATATATTTTTGTGAAAAGAGGAAAGGAGTTTGTTTTTGTTGCAACTTGCAAACTAGCCAAAAAGGGCTAAAATGCGATGTTTGAAAAGCGAAAAGGAGTTTGCTGGTTAGAAAATGCAAACAGTAAATCGAGCTGCATGGCTATTTGATTAAAGATTCTTTATTTCACCAGGTCTTAGCATTTTTAGGGGAAGTGCACGGTTAGTCACTAATTGCACATGTATTTACTTTTAAGTTATTGTTTAAAATGTCTTTAGTCTTTAGCCACTGCTTTAATAAATTTTACCTGCCCGGACGAAAATACCCTTATGCTCATAAAGTTCAGGACCAAGGGTGTGTTTGGTATAAAGGGAAATATTTTCCAAGAAAAAGTTTTCTTGGAAAACAAGTAGTAATTTTATTCATTTTTTGGTGTTTGGTACGCAAATCAAGGAAAATATTTTCTCAAGAGTATTCATAAATAACTTTGACACAATAAACATGAAGCCATAAACTTTCGAACCAATAACCTTTCGAACCCACAAATTTCATAAACTCCTGAACCGCAAAACTTTCGAAATCGCGAAATTTCGAACCCGTAAACTTTATAATTTCTAAACCCGTAAACTTCGAAACACATAAACCTCTGAACTCATAACTTTGAAACTTGTAAAATTGAGAAGGAGTTTTGAAAAATATTTTCCTGGTCTTGATAGGGAAAACATTTTCCTCCAATTGGAGGAAAATGAGTTGATGAGGAAAATGTTTTCCGAAATATTTAAGTCAACTAAACATGGGAAAATTGGAAAATATTTTCCGGAAAATGTTTTCCTTCATACCAAACACACCCCAAGTGTCCTTAACTTTTGAACTTGTAACTTTAAGTTCAGGACTTCAGGACTACAAGTCCTTAACTTTTGAACTTGGAACTTGAAGTTCATCACCATCTGTCCTTAATTTCTGTGCTTGTAACTCTAAGTTAAGGACTACTTGTCCTTAATTTCTATGCTTGTAACTCTAAGTTAAGAACCAAATGTCCTTAATTTTTGAACTTCCAACTCTAAGTTCAGGACCAAGTGTCTAAAACTTACTCCTTGATTTCCTTCCTCTTTATCATTTTTTTTAATGACGCCTAACCAAAAGGCTAATCTTCAGAACATAAATTAAACTGATAATAACAGAGAGAAATTAACTTGTATAGGAATTTAAGGAACGACTGCTGGGGGTGGAACAACAATATTCGGAACTCCCGTCTTTCCAACCTATTGTATTTCCGTTTGGGAAGGAAAGGGTAACTCAATCTTTTCATATTAATTTTAATAGATTAGTAGCTATTTTTGCTCAGCATTAAAAATGCTGAATAAAAAGTAAATAACACTTTAAAAAGTGGTTACCCCACACAATTTTTACCCATATTATAGACCCCTCCCTCCCCTAGTCCCCTTGATCTGTTCTGTTCAAGTCTGGTCTCTACTTTAATTCCTTCTTACCGTTTGATTATGAGAATACAAAATTGTATGGTGATGAAGGAGTTTTGCTTTCTTCACCACGAGTCTTTTGGTATCCGATTCTTTATTAAATTAAATAAGTACCTATTAAAAACAGAATATTGAGCTTATACATCATTCAGAATGATCTGTCTAAAACCTTAACTATTTAATTAACTGTAGAGTAATTTTTTAGGTTTGAACGTCAAGATCAATGATGATGTTAGAATTTAAACTGGATTTTGCATATCGGTATTAAGCATACTTTATTAATCTTAATTATACTACAACATTCTATTCCTACTGTGTACGTATGTACTATCCAACATATAACGTGTAACAATCTTTTTAAAAAAAAAAATCACTAGTTTGATTCTCTAGTCCTTAATTTATTGAAACTATGATCTGGCTCCTGCTTGTGATGGTGGATAAATGACAATCATTTAATTTGCTATAATTAATTACTTCATTGAATATTATACAATACAGCCATATAGGGGAATTATACAATACGTCCTCCATTTGTCTAATTATTAGAACATGAGCACTCCGACAATATAATGTACATCTTTTTTTTGCTCTTACTCTTATCAGGTGACCTAACTCTGATATGAGAATCATGAAAGGTAGTTTAATAACCTGCTATAACATATTAAATTACACTGGCAGCTAGTATAAAAGTATTTGATATCTATTTATATAACTTAAACTCTAATCACGTACGTGAATGAATGGGGATCTGGTGCCTATTATTTTTTCTCCAGTCACTATCGTGGGATAACTTGCTTAAAATTCAACTAACGTATATCCGATATGGAACATTTATAATTCAACTTGAACCTTAATACCATGTGAACTAATGTAGTTTCGATATTCTTTGGTTGAAGGGATTCGTTTTCCATTGTTTATTAGGAGATTTTTACGAGAAAATCTATAGTAGAAGAAAATTACGTCATCTGAAAAACAAATATTATAAATGAGAAAAATGCTGATTTTATCCTAACTAATGTAGCAGCTCCCTTCAATTACTAAGTAGGGTTGGACATAAAAATTATAATTTTTGAAAAAACAAGTACTAGTATTTAGAGTTAAGTTGAAAAGTAGTATTTTGGGATTTGAAATTGCAATTTTGTGAGTGGGAAAAAAAAGTCTCTCATTTTTTAAAATAAAATTTTCAAAAAACTTGTAAAAAGTGAAGACATTGAATTATTTAGTGTTTTTGTCTCTTGAAAGTGACCTCAAATATAAAAATTTCCTCTTTGTTTAGCTTAAAAGTTTTATTCTTTGGAACCCCCCAATGAACGAATACAAAGGGCTTTGACACATGGCTTCTTAAGTAACTTGCAGGTCACGGTTTTTATTTAAGGTAGCCCCGATGATAGACAACTCCAGTTCTCACTTTCTTGTCGCCTTGAAATTAGATGGATCTAATGCATGAATTCAGCCTTGAAAATCCCAATATGAACATATCACCTAAGGTAATTTTCTCGTTTTTCTTCTCATTGAACATTTTGCTTTCAAATCGACTTAGTTTTATCTGGTGTAAAATATTTGTACACAGTTAGGTTATCTTTATTCTTTTCAATTTCCATAGGCTAGTTATTTGTCCTTTCATTTACTTTCAAAATATTAAACCGTCAAAATAATTTTCAAATAGAACTGATAAGTAGGGATTTGGACATTATTTCACTTGAAGTGGAAAATATATTTAATTTGATTAAAATAGTTGAAATAAGTTTGGTGAAAGTTGATCGAGAGGTTTGATGCCGGAAGTTGAGAAATTATTTTATTGACAAGTGACTAGATAAGTTTTTTTGCTGGAAACTTCTCAGAAAGCTCCTAGCTAGTTCAAAAGCCAATTGGAACAATGTATAATAAAAGAAAATAAGTAAAGGCTGTTATGAAACAATAAAAAAAGAAGAAGTGTTATGAAACAGAGAAAGAGAGTGAGAAAATTCTTATTGAATTTTGGGATGAATTACAATGGAATATGACTCATCTATTTATAGGGAAAGAGTGACTTAGTCACCAAGTAAAATCCCTAAGATCTCTCTAAAATATAGACATTCACCTTAAATAGAATTCTATTTATAACACTCCCCTTGAATGTCTATTCAACAAATAATGTGTCTCGTTAAAACCTTAACTAAAATAAAACCCAATGGGAAAAAAATTCTAGCAAAAGAAAAAAAGTACACATGCGTATTCACTCCCCCTGATGAGAGCATCAATTCACATCCTTGAGCCTTTACATTTCAATCTTGTGCACTAGCTTCTTGAAGGTTGACGTCCGCATATAAATCAGCCATATTAACTCCAATGAATATGTTGCACCTTCAAAATCCTCGCCATCACATTATCATGCTTATAGTTACAACAAGATACAAATGTGCACAAATTGCACTTAGGATATAGTACTTCATGACCAAGAATTCTATATGCTTTAAGCAATATCCTTCAGGGATTGTCATATATGTTAAGTCATATAAGCCATATGAATGGACTTTAGATGCATATCAAGTTTTCATGTCATGCCAGACATATAACACACATGAAAGTGATTGCACATACCATTGACTTTATACTTTCGAATGTTTGAACTACATGTCGAAAATTACATGTATTTCATATGAAACCAATTCTATTCGAATTATGTCTCTGCCATTTGGCCAATATTTTTGTGTTTATATTCGATAGAATTAAGATCCTCATCTATACTTAGCGCTATGATAGATGTCGTCGACGAACATTTTATATCGGTTCCAATATTTTTTCATAAAGACATAACATAGAGATCTCTTCATTCATATTTTCAGGTACCTGAATCTCTCTTGAGATTTTATGAAGTGTTATGTCATGTGATCTTCTAGATCACTTGCCTCATTTATTATGATCATTTTTATCATTTGCTCATCTTCTTTATCAAGAAGTTTATTTGAAACCGATTTGTCTATACGCTTTAAGTGTACCATAGACTTTGTCCTTCTAGGACTTAATATGAGCATTTGCAATGAGAATATAGTTACTTTCTTTGGGTCAGCAAATGCGTCTGGCATGCTTTGCAATATATTGCAAATGAATTATCTTTTTTATGAACGTCAAGTTCATATTATCTTATTCGAGAATCGAGATCTATTAATAATAATTCATCCCATGTAACTTATTCTCAAATGTTTATCATCTCTCCCCCTCATGTTAGAAAAATTAACTTTCTTCCTCAATTTTGGGAACCCATCTTTATACATTATGGTGTAAATCAAAATATACACCGCAAATCAATAATAATAAGATGGAATTATTGGTTCCTAACCCTGAACCACTTGTGATAGGAGAATGTAATATACTTTCGTAAATAATGTATATCAAACTGATATAAATAACTTTGTTCTCATAAGAAATAGTTTAGCTATTAAGTGGAGTCACTCAATAAATTATTTTTCTAAACCAGTTGCGATGTAAATCAACTTATCAAGATAAACTATCTTGAATAGAAAATCTGGAAATTATGCTCTAAAGAAAATTATTGAGCAAGTTACCTCACAAACAACAGGTTGCTGGTTAATAATAATTGCACATGTAACCATCTCATAGATGCATCTTTATAAGGTATACATGGCAGGTGAATGAGCCCATATTCACCTTTTATATTTTCAGGATTCATGGGATTCAATCCTAATTTTAGTTGGTCTATTAATCGCGAGAACAAACAAAATAAGAGAATTCGTAAAGAACTTTTCTAGTTCTTTAATATTTACTCATGTGAATTCTCTTTTATTTCTGCACATCATACTTGAAATGATATGGCTAAACCAATTATGCCAACTGAATAAATTATCGATATTGATAAACTTCAGGTTTATACCATGACTTGTGCAATTATCAATAAACTCCAAGTTTATTATGATATGGGTTTTTATATCAATAGATATCCACTTTATTGTGGTATTCTTTTATTTGCGTAGTACAAATTGGAGAATAAATCGGGTAACTTTTCACACACATATTACTCCGCTGCAAGTTGTAGTAATAGAAGATATTAAATCTTTCATTTATTTATAGTCTCAATTTAACCAACCGCTTTCACGAATACTTTAGAAACTCAATAATTTTTTTTTAGACTTACTACAACACAATAATTGACATGATAATCAATTGTATTCCTCCAAAATAGTAATAATTGGCTCTTCCAAAGCTCTTAATTAATTTGGTACCACCACATATTCATCAACACCCATGTGGTGAATATCACTTTCAAGGAGAAAGTTATAAATTATGGTCATTGTCAAAATTATATGCAAGATCTGTTTTTTGCATTAGTGTTATCCTTTAGTAATCCTTTCATTTACTTTCAAAATATTAAACCGTCAAAATAATTTTCAAATAGAACTGATAAGTAGGGATTTGGACATTATTTCACTTGAAGTGGAAAATATATTTAATTTGATTAAAATAGTTGAAATAAGTTTGGTGAAAGTTGATCGAGAGGTTTGATGCCGGAAGTTGAGAAATTATTTTATTGACAAGTGACTAGATAAGTTTTTTTGCTGGAAACTTCTCAGAAAGCTCCTAGCTAGTTCAAAAGCCAATTGGAACAATGTATAATAAAAGAAAATAAGTAAAGGCTGTTATGAAACAATAAAAAAAGAAGAAGTGTTATGAAACAGAGAAAGAGAGTGAGAAAATTCTTATTGAATTTTGGGATGAATTACAATGGAATATGACTCATCTATTTATAGGGAAAGATTGACTTAGTCACCAAGTAAAATCCCTAGCTAAGATCTCTCTAAAATATAGACATTCACCTTAAATAGAATTATATTTATAACAAAGGCTGCGTTCTGGTTAGATTTTAGCTGCATGGGAGTAAATTCAAAATTGTTTCCTAACTAAGTAAAAAACCTAACAACATTACTAAATTTGTGGGATATGATGATTGAACCGCGCGAAAAATTGTGTAACATGAGATCTGATACAGTAATTTAGTTGTCACGATGTTAAAGGCTCACAAATATAATCAATTTCTTAGCTTCTAATATCAAGTGTGTGAAAGTACAGGAGGGGATGAATTATAGCCAAATTAAAAACTTAGTTGACTCAGAGAGAAATTAGTCGATTAAACTTTTCAACAGGTTCGATTTGCAGCAGAAGTAAATTGTGCAGAATAAAAATGGTAAAGACACATGAATTTTATACTAGTTCAGTATCGGTGTGATACCTACATCCAGTTCCCTTGGGTCACAAAGGTTCTCTTAGATCTTCAATAATTCGTTACAACAGTAGTGGTTTTAGTTCTTTCACCACCAACGACGTTCAATAGCAGTGTTTGTCTAAACTTGTGTCACGACCCGAATTTCCTACCGTCGGGTCCGTGATGACGTCTAACGTTGAACCCGCTAGACAAGCCAACGTGTATATTCAATTTACTTTATTCCTTGGTTTATAATTAATAACAGATAAATTACAACTTAAACATGAATAAAGATAAAAGATGTAGCAAGATATATATATATATATATATATATATATATATATATATATATATATATATATATTCCAATACAAGCCTTTACGAAGTTTCACCAAACTAGTCAAATCCCAGAATAGTGGAGTCACAACTCACGGACTGTCTAAGAGTAATACACATAAAAGTCTGAAAGAAATAGGTACATCCGGTTCTGAATCAACTAGAACAGAAATACAACGAAAGATAGGAGGGGACGCCAAGGCCTGCGGACGCCAACAGGACTACCTCGGTGTCTTCGGGTGGACTGAAGGAAGCCTCCTAGCTCTAGTGTCCACAGGGTCCTGTACCGGGATCTGCACAACAAAAAGATGTGCAGGTGTAGTATCAGTACAACTGACCCTATGTACTGAGTAAGTGTCGAGCCTAACCTCGGCAAAGTAGTGACGAGGCTAGAACACGACAACTAAGACAACCTGTGTAATATCATAATATTCGGAAGAAATAATAACAATAACACAAAAGTAAACAACTAAGTACAAGGAAAAAGAGGAACATGCTGGGGGAAAGAAATATCGGATAACAAGAATAACGGAGTAAAGCAACAGTTCAAATATCAACATAACAATAGGAAATAACAACACAGAGAAAACAGTGCACGACATCACCCTTCGTGCTTTTACTCTCATCCTTACCAAATAATAAATGCAAGTGCACGGCATCACCCTTCGTTCTTTTACTCTCATCCTCACAATAAAAAATAGAAACGACACGACATCACCCTTCGTGCTTTTACTCTCATCCTTACCAAATAATAAATGCAAGTGCACGGCATCACCCTTCGTTCTTTTACTCTCATCCTCACAATAAAAAATAGAAACGACACGACATCACCCTTCGTGCTTTTAATATCATAACATGGTACGGCATCACCCTTCGTGCTTTTACACTCTCATCCTCACAATAAACAATACACGGCATCACCCTTCGTGCTTTACACTCTTCCTCACCCAAACGATATCAACAACAGAAGTTTGGCAAGGAAAAAATCAATAATATGAATCATAACAAATAGTCACAACATCCCAGCAAGGGAACAACAGTAGAAATATCACCGTCCCGGCAAGGGACACAACTATAACCAATCTTACTCCAGTACATTTCTTTACAAAATATTCCTCAACCAAAACTCATGCTCAACAATATTCATCACAGAGAATTTCCACCAAATAAACAACCACCAAAGTGAAGTTTAATCTATAATACAGTAAACATCAATGAAAATTACACAATTCATAATATCCGACTGACGGGCATGCTTGGCACTAACACATAGGTACTCGTAACCTCACTTATACATTAAAAACGATATAAACACATAGAAAATAAGACTCAATGCCTATTCCCTCAAGCTAAGGTTAGGCCAAACACTTACCTCGACTTCCATGACCAAAATCAAGCCTCAATCACCGCTTTTCCTTTTTAAGTTGACTCCAAATCGATTGTATCTATACATAATTGACTCAATAACATCAATAAACGCTAAATAATTCAATTCCAATGCTTAATTATAGGTTTTCTAACATTCTTCCCAAAAAGTCAAAAATCGACTCGGGCCCGCTTGGTCAAAACACGAGGTTCAGACCAAAAATCGGTCACCCATTCACCCACGAGCCCGAATATGTAATTAGTCTTGAAATCCGACCCCAAAACGAGGTCCAAATTCCAATTATTCAAAAAGCCCCAACTCTACTCAAATCCCTAATTTTCTATGTAACGACCCGACCAGTCGTTTTGAGCTCTAGCGCGTCGTTCAGCGGTTAGAAGTTATGAACAACTTCATTTTAGGTATTATGACTTGTGCGTATGGCCGGAGTTGAAATTCAGGAAGTTCGGAGTTAAGTTGAAAGAAAGGTTTTCATTTCAGAAGCCTAAACTTTGAAGAATCGACTAAGACTGGGATTTGGAGTAAACGACCTCGGAATCAGGATCTGAAGGTTCCAGCAGGTTCGTATAATGATTTCGGACTTGGGCGTATGTCCGTATCGGGTTTGGGATAACCCGGGAGCGTTTCAGCGTATATTGTGGAAATCAACATTTTTGAAGGATTTTCCTAAGTTTGGCTTGAAGCGCATTTCAGAGATATTGATGTTCGTTTGGGATTCTGAGTCCGGGAATAGCTTCGTATGGTGATTCTGGAGTTGGGAGCGCGATCGGAAGTGAATTCGGATGTCCGGAGGTCAGATTGAAGTCATTTGGCTAAAGATAGAAATTTGAAGATTTTTGAAGAATCCGACCGAAAGTGAAAATTTTGATATCGGGGTCGGAATGCGATTCCGGAAGTTGGAGCAGGTCCATAATGTCGAATATGACTTGTGTGCAAAATTTGGGGTCAATCGGATATGATTTGATGGGTTTCGGCGTCGGATGTAGAAGTTTGAAATTCTAAGTTCTTAAAGATTTGGATTGGAGAGCGATTCGTCGTTTTGATGTTGTTTGATGTGATTTGAGGCCTCGAGCAAGTCCGTGTCATGTTTTGGGACAGGTTGGTGTAATTTTACGGGGTCCCGGGGGCCTGGGGTGGGTTCCGGGTGATTAACGGATCAATATTTGTAGTTTAAGAAAGCTGAAGTTTGCTGTCATCTGGTGTAACCGCACCTGCGAGGCTTTGGCCGCATGTGCGAGTTTTGGGCTGGAGCTGAGGAGGCCGCAGGTGCGAGAGTTTGGGCGCACCTGCGGAAGCGCAGTTGCGAGCAGGAGACCGCAGGTGCGGAAATGAGGCCTGGGCAGAATGTTTTTAAGCAAGAATCATGTCATTTCTCCTCCAATTTTCATTTGGTATGGGTGATTTCGAGCAGCTTCAAGGAGGGATTTCCGTCAGAGATCATAAGGTAAGTAATTTCTTCACATTTTTGAGTTAAATACAAGATCGTTACATGGATTAGATATGGGAAATTAAGGAAAATTTGGGAATTTTGAAGGAGACCTAGAAATTGGGTAATTTGGATTTTAGCCACGAATTGAGTATGAGTATTTGAGTAAATTTTATATGTGAACTAGTAAAGCTATGGGTAGAATTTATCTTCAAAAAATTTCGGAATCCGGGCACGTAGGCCCGAGGGCATTTTGGTCAATTCATTGAGCAGAGTTGGGAAATTATATAACTTGAATTTGTTAAAAGTATTAGAGTGAATTTTCATTGCTTGCCCGTTATTTGGTAGTTTTGGGACGTTGTGCATCCATTGGAGTCGTCGGAAGGGCTTGGGAGACGGTTGTGAAGTTTTAGAGCGAGGTAAGTCTCCTTTCTAACTTTGTGAGGGGGAATTGTCCCCTAGGTGAACTAATTAAATATGTATTACTACTTGTGGGGGCTTCGTATGCACGAGGTGACGGGAGTCCGTGCGTAGCTACTGTTATGCCATGTCCGGGTAGTCTAGGACCCACGAGCATTCCTTACTTGTTGTCCTTGTGATTTTATCAATGATATTAGTCTGGTGATATGATCGAGTTAGTAATTGAATACTTAAAAGGTTGGAGCTTATTTTCCGTAGTCAATTGAGGAGAGAATTGATTCCTCCGTGGATACTTGTGTTCCTGTTAAGGTTTTACTATTGAATGTTATTGAACTTGGCAAATGAATTTTTCAGAAATGATTTAAATACTATCTTCATGTTCACCTAAAGAGAATCTTATTATTTTCTTGAGAAGCTGTTTTCTTGATAAAAATGTGGATTTATTATGTGAATACGTGTACCTATGAGCATCTGAGTCGCATGTATGATTCGCGAGAAGGCTAGCCTTATTATTATTATGTTTACCGCGTCGCATGATCGATTCGCGAGCGGGGAAAATAGATGCATCTATGGTTCGAGCCGTTCGACCCTCGGCGGTGCACATTTTATTATTGTTGGTCCGCGCCGTTCGACCCTCGTCATTTTGATTGCGCATGGTAAATGCTGCGTATTTCCTGTGATTTATACATGTTTATCGGCTTAAGGAAAAGTTGAAACGCCAGTTTAAATCAAGAAGAAATGATGTGTAAAAGGTGAAATCAGTTTGATGTTTCTTATCTTATCCCTGGTTATTAATTGATTTTATATGATACTCATTCTTAGAACCTCACTTGATTATATTTAATCGACTTATAGCAAGTGTCTAATTTGACCTCTCGTCACTACCTCTCTGAGGTTAGGCGGGATACTTACTGAGTACACATTGTTTTCGTACTCATGCTACACTTGCTGTGCATTTTGTTGCACATATACCTTCAAGCACAATGGTTGACTTGGAGACTTAGACGGGCTGCATCATCCGGAGGCGTTCCGCAGCTGACAGAGTCTCCCTTCTATGTATTGGCACTTTATTTTAAAGTCTTTGTCCAATTTGTACCTCAGACAAGCGTTGTATAATTGTATAGATTCTTAGAAGTTGCTCATGTACTTGTGTCACCGGGTTCTGGGGATGTGTTGGGATTTATTTTCTTAAACTGAATTGATTTTCTGTCGTATTTAATTTACGAAGATTTATTCATTCAATTATGAAATGCAATGAAAGGTAACGATTTCGAAAATGTTTTAAAATAGGAATTATTCCAACTAGTTAAAGATTGGCTTGCCTGACAGTGGTGTCCGGCGCCATCACGACCCTTAAGAACATGATTTAGGCCTAGAAATCTAATGGGTGTTGATAAATATTGAAGAAAATGAGTCTAAGATTACATACCTATGAATTTGTGGTGAGGTTCTCTTTAAAAAATCGCCCAATTTGGAGTTTGAAAGAAGAAGTTATGAATTTTTGGTTTAATCCCGTATATGTTCTATTTTTTAAAAATCACTGGGCAAAATTGTTCCTCGCGTTCGCATAGGCTTGGCTTACTTGGCCTATGCGTTCGCGAGCTTCAGGCCGCGTTCGCACAGGGTTAAAACCACCCAGCTCCCCAGCCCCTCACTTACTCTATGCGTTCGCGATCCTGTGGACACGTTCGCGTAGAGTCCCAGTACTACCCTCCCCCAGGTCCCCTTTGTGCTACGCGTTCGCGTGAGGCCCCTCGTGTTCGCGTAGAGAATTTCCCCCAAGCTCCGCGTTCGCGACTCAGGCCCTGCATTCGCGTAGGTATAATTTTGTCCCATCCCATCTTGTGCATCGCATTAGCATGAGTTGCACCGCGAACGCGAAGGTCAAAGACTTGGACACCAGATACAACACTTAAACACCAGATTTTTGAGTCTAAAAATGCCCCGACGCCTATTCAAAACTCACCCGAGCCCTCGGGGCTCCAAACCAAATATGCACAAAACCTCAAAAATATCCTACGGACTTACTCGTATGATCAAATCACCAAAATAACATCTTAAACAACGAATTTATCACTAAAATCAAGGAAAATCCCCAAAACTTTCAAAACATCAAACTTTACATCTACGGGTCTGAATCACGTCAAACGACTTCCGTTTCTTACCAAACTTTATAGACATTACATAAATATTATATCGAACCTGTACCGGGCTCCGATACCATAGATTTCACATATAATTAAACTTTCAACAATCCTTTATATTTTAAGAAAACAATTTCTTTCAAAAATTCATTTCTCGGGCTTGGGACCTCGGAATTCGATTTCGGGCATGCGCCCAAGTCCCATATTTTCCTACGGACCCTCCGGGACCGTCAAATCATGGGTCGGAGTCCGTTTACCAAAAATGTTGACCAAAGTCAACTTAATTCAAATTTCAAAAACAAAACTATTATTTTTCTCAGTTTTTCACATAAAGGCTTTCCGGCTATACGCCCGGGCTGCGCACGCAAATCGAGGTGAGATAAAAAGGAAGTTTTCATGAGGAACACATAATTGACTTATAAAATACGGAATGACCTTTTGGGTCATCACAACTTGACACAACTGTTGTTTTGTTTTCTAACTCTTCCAATCTTTTGTGGCACTTGCAAACTCAAGAATACAATGTTTGTACTAAGAACTAGAAAGGTATAGAACAGTGGTAAGTTGCCTGTCCTCTTCTTCTGTCTTCCAGTCTTCTTATATAAGAGTCTTGATATTTTGTAATCTTCTTTTTGAGCTAGTTTTTACAGATTGACCATTGATAGAGGCAAGAATATTTTATAAGATTTGACCAAAGGGTTGCCTTTGAATCCTGCTTACAAGATGGGTTGGATTCGATCTCCTTCCTTTTCGCGTTCCTAATTAAGGGACTGATTTGCATCTTGGATTGATTGATCAATTACTAGAATCTTTTGATTAATTTTTCCATAATTCCCCTTAATTTACGAGCTGGCTTCCCATATCGACTGCACTTGATCCTTTTTGATAGCATTGTCATCCTGATTTCCTTTGGCTCCCCTTGATTTAGCATTGTCATCCTGATTTTCTGCAATCAAGTAGATTAAATTAGATTTGCACTATTTTCATCATTGAAACTAAGGTGTAACAATCTCACCCTTTTTGAGATCCGATGCGAACAATCAGTCGAAGGAGCGGAGCTTAGAGCCGCGAAAGAGCTGCCTGGTGATCCCTAGGTTGCAACACGTCGGGTCGTTAACTCCTCGCGCCGCTGCCTCCGTTTTTAGGACCGACCGAGGCGGCTCCTAAGTGATAAAAGAAAGAAGAACCCATTTTCTTTCTTTTTTGATTACCTTCCTCGCGTATGTATAATTTTTTAGTTATCGCTTTTATGACCAGGATTACTAATCCTTAACTTTTCGAGGAATCCTTCATCAGTGGTTGTGAATGACTNTAGCGACCCCTGTCCTTCTCATTTATTTCTAAACTAGTAGAATCGTTCTTTATTTATTGTTATGAAATCGCTTTGATTAAAAATAAAATGTCGAAGTAAGCTGTGGCTTATAAATAGGAAAATGAGGAGATAAGAATGCCTCTTTTCTAGTCACTTTTGATCAAATATTTCTTGTGATTTTCTATTCTCTTATGAGAAATGGTTTGCTTCGTTTGAGCCGTCGTCGTTTAATGCATGTAGGGGGGCTGGGGATTTTCCCCCACGGCCCTTTTTCTCTCGAGTATACCCATTACTAAAAAATATACGTCACTTTGGGACACATGCGCATAGCCGCCACGCGTGGCTAAAGGTCAACAGAAAAAAAGAGCTCAAACTCTGATGAAAATCAAAAGGAGTAAACATAGCACACTTCTCTTTTTTTGTGAAGGCTCCCACTTATTTTGTGCATGCCTAAATTTCGACGCTAATACTGCTTCCCCTGAGTTGCTGTTCTGGTCTGCTTTACTCTAATGTTTCTCTCCCTTTGACATCAATCAAAAAGAAAGAAGCATGTGAAACAAGAAAGTAATATGTAATGTAGCAAATAATAAACATAGCATTTAAGGTAGTAGATATTATGCCTTTAGCTGAGGCACATAGTAATGGTTCTTACAAAGCAAAGCCAAAAAAAAAAACAGTACCAAAAGAAATTATTTTTAAACCCACACACAGTGGCCTTAGTTCGTCCCAGAAAGTATTTCAAGGTCTTGATCACTTTGGTGCAGAAAGAGTCATATGAGGTTATCAGTGATAGTTGGGCGGGCTATTTCGGGCTGGACACTGAAAAAATAGCCCGTCTAGTTATCGTTCTGGGCTGGTTAGTGGGTTGGGGTTCTGGGCTGTTAGCAGGCTGGGATTTTATGGGTTTTGGTCGGCCCCTCGGGGTTCGAGCTTAACGGGTCTGGACCGGGCCGGACTATTTTTTTAAAGTATATTTTATTTTTCTTATTCAATGTTATTGATACTAAAATGTTTGCAAACTTGTAAGGCTTAGAATTAAACTTTAAACGTTGAAGTTTAAATTTTTAAATTTGAAATTTGAATTTAAAATTTTAGAATTGAAATTTGATGGCCACAAAATATTATTTAATAAGACCAATAGGCAATATGTAAGGATCAAACTCCAAAGGCTTTCGTTTTATATTTTCATTGAGTAATAAATAATACTTCAAATTAATTTGCAAGTTCTATTTTGGTTTTTTTATTTTTGAACTTTCAAATTAAAAGTTTATAACAATTATAAAAAATAAGAAAGAGTACATCACATGCTTTGCATCATTTTTGTAAGTTCATCCATGTCAACATAAGGTTCTTGGTTTTCGACATTGCTTGAACCAGAACCATAAACCATTATATCTCCAATTTCTTGGTCCTCCGCTTCATCTACCTCTTCACGCCCTTCATTTCTCCGTTCTTCTCTTATCCAATCTCTAAAGCACACTAGAATTTCCAAAGCGTTGCTGCTCAATGAATGACGAGTATCTCCTAGTTGCTGCCTTGCTTGGCTAAATGCGCTCTCTAATGCGACTGTTGAAATCGACACATTTAGCATGTCTCGAGCCATGGCCGAAAGAACAGGAAATTGATTTGAGTTGCTCCTCGACCAACCCAACGGTAGAAATTCCTTTATGCGGGACTCTGGTAGCTTTTGCAAGTAGAATTGGAGTTCATCAATATTCCTGCCACTGGTTTGTTGATGCTCTCCTAGTGTAGACCAAATCAAATAATCTTCAACGCCATCATTATCCTTCAAAGCACCGTTCCCAGATGTTGGAACTGAACTTGAAGGAATATTTGCATCTACAACAACAGAAGCATCAACAATGTAAGCATAATAATTATATAAAGTTTGTAAATGTTTCTGTAGAAGAAATACAAGTTTCAATATCAGGAGTTTCAGTTGGTCCAATATTCATATAGATATATAAATCAGTGATTAATTGGCGACAAGTGGCCATTTTGATAGAAGGGTTTAAAATAGCACCAATTAGGTAAATAGGGGGAATTAGGTAGAAATATTTTTGAAAGTTATCTAGCGTAGATTCAACAACAGAAGTATATCCTTCTTTCTTCTTCAAATTATGGAGTAAAAGAGAAATTTCAGCAGTATGAACTACCATTTGCAATTGTAGGATAATAAGCTCCAGAAAACTCAAATGTAACCACATAATTTTTTTACAACATCTTCAATGACATCCTAAGTTCTAGATGTTAACAAACGGCTAAGATCGGTACAATGAGAATTAGCAACTTCAGTCATATGTATTTTATATTTATAACAACATCTTAAGAATAAATAAGCATAATTCCACCTAGTAACTATTTCTTCAGGCATGAGTCTTGGTTTTAGTCCATATTGTACACATTTTTCCTTAAATGCATTTAATCTAGCACTTCTATTATTTCCTTTAATTACAACAACAAATCTTCTAACTAAAGTTATCTCATCTCTAAATAATTAAAGGTTATTCTTCACAATTAAATTATAAATATGACATGCACATCTAACATGAAATATTTCAGGAAGTGGTGAGCGTAGATGCAATTTTAATATTGTAATAGCAGCACTGTTGTTAGAAGCATTATCAAATTCCATACACAAAACTTTTTTTGCAAGACTATAAAATATAGCAACTTCATGGATAATATTACTTATAAATGCACCAGTATGACTTTGATCTTCATCATATTTAAAAGCAATAATACGTTTTTGCATAAAAATATTATCATCTATCCAATGGAATGTAACAATCAAATAATCATTTCCATTTAGAGCACGACCAATATCTAAAGTAAGAGAAACTCTACAAGAAATACTGGCGAACAAATAACGAATATATGTCTGATAGTGTCCAAAAAGGCTAAAGATATCAGCTCTACAAGTACTTCTAGGAATACGTTTAAACAAAGGGCTATAAATTCTTTGAATATAAGTAACAAGATATGGTGAAGCATCAAAACTAAAAGGTAAATAACCTAAAACAATCAATTTAGCTAATTCTTCATGATCTTTCACTATATCGTATTTACCCATTAAACCGCCAGTACCCGGGTTAAGTTTTTGTTGCCCACCTTCCTCATCAACATCCCATGCAATAGGGTGGTTATCTACCATGTGCCTACGAAGTTTCCCCGTTCCGCCTCCCTTACCTCCGGTCTCAAGTTCATAAACTTCCTTACAAATTTGACACATAATTTTTATCTTCTTCTAGTCTTTCAAAAAAATTCTAACACTTACTTCTTAATCTCCGATTCCTCTTAATAGGGAGGGGAGGCCTACCTGTATTACCACGACCTCCACCCTAATATTTTGAGTTTGACTAGCATTACCAGGTGTAGCTGGTAGTATTTCAAGATTATCAGGTGATTGAATATCATCTAAATTATCATCTATACCATAATTTTCTTGAAGTCACTCATAATCTACATTTATATTTTCAGGTGAACTTTCAGAAATATGTGTAAAGCTACTAGAAGAACCAGCACCACCTCTTGATTTTTTAGAAGTTTTCTTACTACTACCACCCCTACTAGTGCACGCTTTTTTGGCTGCTCTAAATATATCCATTATGTAAATTAAATTAAGAAATTAAATTAATAATTCTAAATAATAAAACAAAAATATACACCAAAGAAGAGAAAGAGATTGAACGAGTGTACCGGGCTTCCGGATGCCGCACTAAATTTGATATCAAACTTCAGTTGATATATTGATACTTGATACCACACTTCACTTGAATACTGTATATTTGACAATTATAATTTTGTAGTGACTAGAGTAAATATTTGATGAAACTTAAAATAATAAGTAATTGAGAATTTAAGAGCAATAATCAATATTATAAAGAGAGAATTGAGAGAGAATGAGAGTAAATTGTGAGAAAAAATGAAGAAGAAGTGGGGCTATTTATAGTTTTTAAAAGGTTAAAATTATAATTTATCAATTATTAGGGGGGTGGAGGCTATTTTCTTAAGGGGGTAGGCCGAAATGGCCATTTTTGCAAAAATGGCAGTTGCCCAATGATCATTTTTGAATATGACCGTTGGCAATGGTCCAGATTTTTTTAAAAAAAAAATTTGCAACGGTAACCGGGCTGGACCAGGCTATAGCCCGGTAAAAATCCGGTAACGGATAACCGGGTGTCACGACCCCAAATCCACTAGTCGTGATGGCACCTAACCCAACCCGATAGGTAAACCAACTAGTAACTATCTAATTCCAATGATATTAACAAGACAAACGATAGTAATTTATTGAACTTTTTTATACATTTCCCAAGGACTGGTAGTACAAATCATGAGCTTCTAAAAATAGAGCTTACAAAGCTGAATTGAAATAAATACATCGCCTGTTAGAAAAGTACATAAACAAAGTTTTATAGATCTAAAGCTACCACGAACAAGGGGCAGCTACAACTGGGACGCAGGTACATCTTCAATCCAGCTCCCATCAAACACAGCAACATCAACAACTAACATCTGCACCCAAGGTGCAGAAGTGTAGTATGAGTACAACCGATGTCACGACCCAAAACCGGTCCAGGTCGTGATGGCGCCTAACGGCGAGGCAAGGCATGCCAACGAACAACAATAACAATGAAAGTGCGGAATAAAATAACAACATGGGGTAAGGCCGTAGAAACAAGCTGAACCACAGCTAGGCCCGATATATATATACAACCCCGATAACTACAACAATTGTGTGCCAGGACTAGTGTCACAGTGTCAACGGGCGGCTACATAGATACAACATCAGAAATACTTATACAAAATATACAAGCCGCAGTCTGGAACAAAAGACTGAGCAAAATGAAACTAGAAGGCTCCAGAGGTGCTGCCAGGAAAACGCCGAGAAGACAGCTCACCGTGTGGAGCGACGCCGCGATCAGTACCTATCAGCTGACGGACGAACAGACGAACCAGCCTCAATACCTGCACAGTCAAGTGCAGAAAAAGAAAGAAAGTGCAGCATGAGTACATATAAACAAATATGTACCCAGTGAGTATCCCGTCTAAACTCGTAAAGAGTAGTGACGAGAGGTAGAATACATACTCACTAAGGTCCAGTACATAGTAAAATAAAATACATGCTAAGCAATAAATCATGTGAGAAAGTACATCAAGTATACGAACATGTAAACAGCAACAGTAACTGATCTCAAACATAATCTTTCTTTGTAAGTTGTTCATAGTTATATCATTGTTTTCTTTCTCATTATCCGAAAGGTTTTACCTTTATTCTCAATTGTTCACTTTCCAATACTCAGCATTGTTTCTCAACTCACCATCGTACGATCCCAACTCAATGCAAATGCTCATGAATGCAATGAG